>VDFB02078473.1:0-40895 GCA_007258455.2 Sequoia sempervirens
TAATTCCTCTATTTAATTAAATAATATCCAAATTATTTAGTTAAATTCATTGTATTCTCCTATTAATTAAATTACCAAGGTTATTTGATTAATTCATCATAATTCATCATTTTCTCCCCTTTTGATTAAATAATGTAATGTTGTTTAATTAAATTACATTAATCCCACATGATTAAATAATTCCTAATTATTTAATTAAAGTTCCTAATTCTTCCAACTTGCACAATTAAATGATTTTCATGAATTGTTTAATTAGTTAATTTTCCTCCAACCCTCCAACTAGCATAAAGAATATTCCACATGGAATATTCCCTTTTCAAATTCAAATTCTTCCCTCCAACTCAAAATATCTCCAACATGATTCCTAAAATCATGGGATATTGTTGAGTCTCTCAAGGATTGTGAGCCTTTGATCTAATCCTTGATCCATATTTCATGAATTATCAACCCCTTGATCAATTCTTGAACCATGCCTTCATCCTCAATTCGATTTCATCCAATGATCGCCATTTTCCATCTTCACCATTGGTCATAATTTTAAAAATCTATAAATACTTCACCCTTTAACATGAATTTCATTCACAATCTTCATAGCACCCTTACTCTCTTGAATTCAATACTTACTTTGAGTGCAATTTGAGAGAATTATTGATAACATTTGTGAATCAAGCATCTTCAAATCACTTGGAATTGAGCTTTTGCACAATGGATTAGACAAGCTTGAGCAATCTACAACATATCACACCAAATTTTCTTTAAGTCCATAATGGAATGAGGAGGTTTGCACATTAGTTTAGGTTTAATTACTTTCAATCATGTTTCATGCTTTTGAATTGAATCTTTTATTATTGGTAATCAAATTTCATTTGATTATTACTTTTAGTTAATCAATTGCTTGTTTAATTGCTTCATTTTAGTGTTATTTGATCAATTGAATTTATATGCTTGCAACTATTAGTTATTACTTTCATGTTTTGAATATTTTTAGTGATTATTTGCATGTTTTTTCTTTGAATTTTATAATGTGTAATTGTTATTTCCATAATTTTGACCAATTATATTAAATTGATATATAATTGAACATCATACCAAGGAAATTGAAAAAATATTGGAGGAGTATAAAGTCATAAATAAACAAGACAACATCATGCAATTAAGAAATTGAATCTCAAAGTTCAAGGTATGTCCTCTTTTCTATCTTAATTTAATACTAATCAAATTCCTCAAACATGGATTGAATTTATTTAACCACAAAGGTGGGGCTAGCATAGTTAATTATATTTTGATATTCCATGATGTCAATATATGTATATTTTGTAATTATAATGATATATGCATGCAAGGGATATAATATCATATCCTATACCTTTACCTCTTTGTTTCATGCCACTTTAGTATATGTTATATATGGATGCATTAAAAAACCATAACCTGTAACTTCTCACCTAGATCTACTCTATCTATCACCTTAAAAATGTCTAGTCCATTTAATTAGGCCTTACACTCCATATATGAGGCCCTATATGTGGTACTATCCATTAGAATGGATTGCATCTACATACTATTACTCATTTAAATTTTATAACTCTTACTTCATAGGCCAATTTCTTAGAATGTGAATGCTATTTTTATATACTATTAACTTGCATGCCAAAGATCTTAATTCTATGTATAGTAATTTTATTTAGGTACATCATCCTAGATTTTTTAGGATCATCAATTCATCATTATATTTTTTTATCATGTGTGTGTATATCTTAGTCATAGTTATATTAGTCCTCATCTTAATTACATTAGTTGTATAAAAATTTACATATATCTTTTGTTGAGTTTCAATATTTTACATTATTCATGGGTCTTGAGTTCTATTAAGGAAGTCAACAATATTTCATTTATCTATAAAATAGTTCTAGGTGATCCCACAAAGTTGCTTTACAATTTCTGGGAGATTTTGATTTTTGTTGAAATCACATATTTTTAGAAAATATAATGACTTAAGCCTTAAAAATTTCCATTTAAAACATTCCAATTGAAGAGGGCTTGATCAAACTACCTTTGATCAAACCCCCTTTAATAGAAATCTGCTAGTTTTGAACCATACCTATAACAGAGTCTCCTTTACACCTATCAAAATGCTGATAAAAGCCCACTTTTGATTTACCTTTTTGGGGATCAAATGAATTTATTTAAAATTTAGTTTATGTAAGTATGTAGTCCTTATTATAAGCTTCCCAAAAAGTATAATTTTTAATAAATTTTATTTAATTATTATATTTATTATTTTTATTTCTTGTGAATGTAGGTTTTTCATCAAAATCAAGCTCTTTGTTCTACACATGTGGAAAAATAGAAGGTGCAATTTTTTTTTTTTTAAATATGATGATTGTACAGGATATTGAAGTCCTTGATCAACCAAAAAAAAAAAAAAAAAAATCGATACATACAAAAAAAGTTGTGTTATATAGTCCACCTATTTATGAATTGTAATTGGTTTGACTTCAAAAATTGATTAAGGAAAAAATATTCAATAAAACACTATGAAACCAATTGGAAGTAGTAGATATCATAGTTACAAATCTAAATTTGAAAAAATTAGAATTTATCCTTCATGGAAAAAAAAGTTATGTGTTATACGGTGAGCGTCACTCCTTAAAATGGTGTTTACAGAAAAAAACTAGTTTTTGAAGGAGATGGAAAAAGAAGTGCAATCTAATTCCAAAAATTTTGAAAAAAATATATTTAGAATCTACAGACAAAATTTCACAAATCACTAGTTTGCATCATCTTCAAATTCCTCACGGTTTAGTCGCTACAAGTGCTTGAAAGTGAAGATTTAGTTAGAAAAAATCAGTTCAGTGTCCAGTTTGCCCAAAACTTGTAAACTAGTATTGTGGGATCACCCTTCTAAACATGTTCTTTTTAGCATCATCAGGTTTTAGACATAGTCATATTCAAGTAGGAAATTAATACATAAGCCACATCTATAAAGGAAAACCCACAAACATATAAAATTTCCAAGGATAAAGTCATGGATAGGGCCTCATTCTAACCATCTCAAATCTTGCATCTCTATCATAGTCTCATATTACATATGCTAGAGTTTTTTTAAGTATATACAATTATGTTGAGTGATGGCATTAATTGCAATAATGTTGTTGGTTGGCTAAATTAATTTAATGAGATATTTTCAGGTGCAAAAGGATGTGGTAATAGCCTTGAACTTGGTAGTTGGTCTTCTATTATAGATTGTCTAGAAGTGAATGGATAACTACAATGTCATCAAATTAGCATGCTAGCATGAAAGTGGTGTCATTAGCAAAAGTAATGGAAATTGATATGAAGTTAAAGGGACAATTGGTAAGCAAGTGAGTTCATTAGTTTTGGGAAGTGTGAGTTCCCTTTGTCATAGCAATGGTGGAGTTTCATTTTCCCATGTGTATAGTCATCCCTTTCCCTAGGAATAATTTTACATATTGTGGCAATGATGGGAGACTATATCTGTATTCCCTTGGTTGATGGTTTGTATTGATAGTAGTGAGGGCATTTATTCTCATTTTTTGGTATTAGTTTCTTTTCATAGTGGGAAATGTTGGTTTCCCTTGATGGGTGACTTATTTATGTACCTCTATAGCATTGTTTGACTCATTGGTGGGTTCTCATTCCATTATGGTGTGATAACAATAGTTAGAGAAGTGTTTAAGATGCTAGTGGTTGAAATGTTCTTATGTGGCTAGTTTGGAGGTAGTTCTATATTTGTCTCTTGGTAGCCATTTGGTAGCTATCATTATGGCCATTTGATGATAGTGACCCTTCATTGAAGTTAAATATTAGCTCATTAATTAAATTTATTTGTGGATTTATTAGACTGTGACATTGCTAACCTATGCTACTAATCACATGTGGCTTAGTCCATTGGGATTGGTGTCTTTGATGATTTTCCCATGGGTAATATTATACTATTACCATTGAGAATAAACATGTAAAACATGATCATGGTGAACAAGTGGCCCAAAAAAAGTATGCATAAGAGCTTGCTAGCTTGGTTAATCCTAGGAATCATATACAACTAGCCTAAACGATACACAATTTTATCATCAACAAGTCATTTGGGTTAGAGATATTGCAAACAAAACACTCCTAGGAAGTTGAATAGGTTTCAAGTACCCATGGATGATGTTCTTTAAATTTTGTATAGTCCTAATATAACTACACTCTCTCCTATCCATCCATTAGATACTTCTAAATCACTTCCTAACTCATATAGTGAAGAAGAGCTCACTGATTCCTCTCTATTAGAGGCTAGACTCATAAAACTCCTTCACTTTAGGAAGAAATAAGGGTAACTACCAATCAGTTTAAGAATATTAAACAATGGAGCATGAATTGGGCTAAGATAGGTTTTCATTTCAAGATTGAGAAACTATTGAGCACAAGACTTATTTTATCAACATATCTCGAGGAGGCACATTTTGAATTATTTGGCATGTTTGATTTCACCTTTATAATTCTAATTAATTTTATTTACCTCAAACCATTTTACTAAGAAAAGTAGCCCCACATGTCTTACATTATGATTTATATATTTTTTTCCTTCTTCCCTCCCTTGTCTATAGTTATAGTATTTTATTCCTTATTTTCCACTAGATGTATATATTAATGTCTTTCTATTTATTTTCATATTGTTGGGATTGTTTCCTTATTAGCATATTGCAACCCCTGCTAGTTTCCATACAAAATTTAGGTTATATAATCAATTCCATGAGGGAACATGTCTTTCCCATCCAACTCCCTTAGCTTTGACTAATTTTTGACACTTTTTTCAAATTATTTTTGGATGCATCATTTTCTCATTTAATGTGTTCATTTATGAAACCCTAAATTCCATTTCCTAGTATTATAAATCTATTATTGATTTTATTTCAAAAATATTACTGTTCAAATTATTTAACATAAAGTGTATTAAAAAAATGAATGCCACCTTCCCTAAGACAAACCTCATTCCTCATTCCCTACATTCCAAGTGTATAAGCCATATTTGAATTTGTGGCCTCTAGAGGAAGATCTCCTCCACTACTTATTTTTCATCTCCATCAACAAGGGAGTGAAGAAAACAAAATGAGAACATTTCATTTATATGTTTTGTAGGGGAGAGGTCTTCAAGCCCCCTTTAGGCTAAATACTATAGGAAAAATAAAGTAGAAAGACCTAGACCCCTTATGGTGAACCTACTCTTGACAAAATTCAAAACTCCAAAATCTCTTCCAAACCCTACAAGGTTTAAAATTTCACCTTCAATATAGAAACAAAAAAAGTCATCTAACCCACATCTATCTATCTCATTTCACTCTATGTTATTGGACTTTTAAACTCGCTTAGTTTCTTCCTAACTGAGTACATCTTATTCTAGAGCTAGTTGAATTTTTTGTGAATAAATTATGATCATCATCTCAATAATTCACAAACATGTACCTAATCCTAAAGGGTATTTTCTTCTAGTCCTATGCTAGGAATATATCCACATGTAACTTTTTGTATCTTACATTTATAGTCCTAACCACCTATCAAGGTTGTGAAGTTGGAATCCTCATGAACCCCCTTGCTATCTTGACCTCATACTTGTTTAAGGGACCCTTACAATAAGTTGTTATCACTCTATTATACATCAATTGGGAAGATGATAAATAATTATGTAGGCACCATTCACCAATAATATTCTTGATTTCAAATCATGTTCACTTGTTACATAAATTCAATTCCACATTTGAAATTACTTTTGTAATGTGTTTTTTCTTTGTGGTGGTCATCTTTCAATTGGTATTACTATTGTGGGTGTGCTTATATTGAGAAAAGAAACAATTACTTTGTATACATAGGCTAAGCAAAATTTGTTATTGAATAATATAGGTTTGAAATTTTTGTTATTACTAATTCAAAAATTAATATTAATAAATAATATATTTAATAAAAAATTACCAAAAAAATCCATGCATTAGAAATTTGAGTTATTGATCTAATTCCAAAAAAATCATGGGATTTTTTTATTTCTATTTAAAGTTAAGCATTATGAAATAATGACAATAAAAAATAATAGAAAAATAAAAATTAAAAAAGTTTAAGAAATACAGTTTGAATCTATTAGTATCTAAAATCAAATATACTACCAAAATCTAGTGCATAGAAATAGTTTTAAACAAGCTTAATGAAAATTAAAAGAGTTAAGTCTTTAGAATGACATTGCTCACAAAATGCTTGCTTCATTATTCTAATTATATACAATATGAAGGAACGAGATAAATCTATATAGCCTTATAGTTTCCAAGTCCAATAAGGATAAGGATAAAGAAAATATTTAAAAGGCAATAGATTGCTTATCTAAGTTTTCTAATTAGAGAGGATGAGGAAAAATGTAAAATCTTATGGATTGTGCAACTCATTATCCTATCCTAACTCAAGTGAAAAATAAAATGTGCAATATTATACTTAGGATTAAGTCATATCATATAGCAATAATATTACATTAACACTTGGACCTTAATTGCAACTTAGGGAGATGATAAAACAAGAAAAGATGTAATGATGGGCTCCAACAACATGGTCATATTAGGTACCCATTTACAAATAAACTCTCATGGACGAGGAAAAGGAGAACCCACATAGGAAAAAAAATCCCTCCAAAAGAGAGAAGAGTGCCTTGAAATCCTTGAAATATAAGGCCCATGTGTGCCTCCATAAAGAAGAGATAAGCTGGAAATGTAGAATATTACATATCAAATGCTATAATATGTCCCTTTAAAAAAAAAAGTTCCCTAAGTTGTCAAATTTTTTACTTCCCACTCAAGTGGAATGTAAACATGAATTAGGATGAATGGTTTCAAAAGTTTCTTCAAAGTGTCTTTCTATCAATGTTGAACTATGATTGTGCCATACAAGATTCAAGAGTAGTTACCACTGAAATGTGACACCTAGACCAAAGTGAATCAGGATGTGTCAAGTGAGTACTATGATATCGTGGAGAGAGAATGACTAAATATAAACTGGAAGATGATGTAACCTGATGTGATTTATCATCAAAGATAAGATACATATCTTCAAGAATGTCATCAAGATATGAAAGGTGTGTGTCCATAAAAAATATGAAATTTTTGGTAATTAGATCTATCAATGAAGTGGATCTTGTAGACATGAAAACCTTTTTGAAGAGAATCATTGGAAACTCTCGAAGAAGCAACACTAAAATCTATAGTAACAATAGGAGGAGGATCTAGAATATCCTTCAAAGTAGATGAGGCATCAATATATGTCAACCAAATAGACTAATCATACCATGAGGATGTGTCCACTCAAAATGGGCCATCAATAGTCTTAGTATGTGCTTGGTCATCTAAGGAAACATCATTATTAGGTGAAGATCCAAAGTCTCCTTACAACTATTGAATGTTGGTTCAAATAGTGAAAAAGAACTCAATGTGATTTATGTGACATAGAATATCCTCATAAATAGTAATATATATTATTTTTTAGACCATTTTGTTTGGACACAATTGTGGATTAATACTAGTCTTGTAATTCTATCAAATTGGTTTGTGTTGGCTTCCTCAGTTTGTTCCTAATTGTCAACCTAGGGATTGTAAGCTCCTAAAAGGCATTGTGGCTATGTACCAAAGGGGTGAAAATATCAAATTAAGTGGGGATGAAATAAAAACAATCAAATCTAAATGCTTTAAAAGAATAGACTTTAAGAAAAACACTTTTAGATTGTACTCCTAAAGCAAACCTTTGAAACCACCAAATGATTTAAATTAACAACTCAAATAAATCCCTTTAACATATTTAAGATTTGGCTATATTTAATTCAATTTTGATTAAACACTACTAATTCTAGAACTATTTGAGATAAAAGGACTCCTTGTAATAGTTTGCATTGACAAAATTCTGGTGACAAGACTTGTCGAACCTGGCGACATGAACTATGCAATAGCTATAGGTTTCAAAAAACACAATAGTTAATTCCAAATGTTGTTCTACGCTTAAACATAATGTAGTAAATCAATTAACATATAAACCACACTCACAAACAAATAACAATTACTAAATTATACATAAATCAAGCTCACAAGATGAATAGAAATCATTGAACATAAATCATACTCACAAAATAACCTAAAAGAAAATTCAACTGGTGGCTGAAAAGTGGGACCTGCCTCCTAGTACGTCAATTGAAGAAAATAATCAACAAGCTCTCATGTTCAACTTAGATAGTAATATTATCAGAATTATATTGCTTCATTCAAAAGGTTGGAAATTTTTGATACAAAAAGGAAACTTATATAGTCTCTTACATGAAACTGAATTATCTAAATAATACGTACAATTTTTGAAGCTCAACAAGATCCAAATTAGTTGAAGAAAGAATGAAGTGTCCTACGGTCATTCTTTCTAAAAGCCAAAAACCAATTTACTAACATTATGCAAAAGACATTACCTACCCACTCCTAAAGGCTATAAATTGATTGACTATTATTATGCAAAAGATATCAACAGTGTTGATTCAGAGTTGGAAACAAAAAGGATTATGACAATATTTTCCATTACTCCTCCGCGTGGCCATATGAACCTTGTTTTCACACATAACCACTAAAATCAGTACTAAATAACTAGTTACTTCCTAAGGTATATTATGTCCTCTAATACATATTAATCACTTTTAGTTCTATAAAATTATTATGGCAATTCAAGGGAAAGGATTAAAATATAGGCTAAAATCAATAGAAAAATAAGAAAAACTTTTAGCTCATCATTTTCCCCATAGTTGAAGACATGGCATGTCCTCATGCAGGACTTATAGATTGAGTTTGTAAATCAGTCAAATTCTTCATTGCTACCATTATTTCCTTTCCACACTTGTATTTCAATCTATAAACTATATGTTGGTGCTCTGTTATGGGAAGGTAATCTATTGAAATCATCTGCTCCATTGAGGTCTTCAATTCATTGACTTTTTCTTGATGGTATTCTATGGTCATTCACTCTTCAACAATAGTCTCTTCCCATGAGGCTTTCAAGTTGTTAATTGTTTGCTAATGTTCTGCTATGGTTATGTAACCATCCATGTTTTCCTTTTCAAAAGTATTCCTTAAGTTTGCTACAATCTAATGGTGTTCCTCTAGGGATATATACTTTTCCATGTCCAATCCTTGTTGTTGAGCTAATTGTCCCAATTGGTTCTTTGATTTGTTCCTATTTTCTTCAATTTGTTGCACCCAAATCTAGAGGATCTAGACTTGTCCTTCTAAATGATTCACCTCAGCCTGTAAACCATGAATTTCCTTCTATTTCTTGGAAAACATTTCATCCACACTAAATTATTTTGAACTATTTGACTCTTACTGTGATAGATTTTTTGTGACCTTAATCATGGGATCACCTTCCTTATAATGGCCTAAGGTAGGTGGAACACTGATTGTACCTTTAAAAATTATATCTTCTTTACCAGTAGGTTGCTTACCAAGAGCAATATTGGGGAGTGGAGTACTAGTTCCTTGTACCATCATGTTTTTCCCTTCTTCCTATAGCGAGTATTGTGCCATATGGGTTTCATCAGTCCTGAAAAGAGTACTGTCTTGATTGGGCATATCCCCATCTTCTGGGTCAGAGGTGGTGTGTAATTCATCATTACCTTGCTCAAACATATCTTCTTCTTTGTTTTGGAAATGTGGATGAGTGAGAGACCAATTGGATTTTCTTCCTGAATATCATGTTGATCATGTTCTTCAAAAGAATAATTTTGCATTTGTTCCTTTTTCTTTTGTCATTTTTGCCTCCTCTACTCCCGACTTTGTCTATTTCTACTTCTCAGAAGGTAAGTGGCCAATACTTCAACATCTAGCTCTGATTGTTCCTGACACATACTACTAGAAACTTTTGCTATTTTTTGCAATTTGGAGGTTGAAAGGTCTTCCACTTCTACCTTCCTCTTTTTTTGGGTATCATAGGAGGGTTTCATTTTAGTATGAGGGGTTGTGGCAGACTTTTGGGGTTTACTCTTGTTAACAGCTCGTAGCATTCTTTCTCTGCACAATTTTATTGGGTTCTCAAACTCATCATTTTGTTGTTTACCTTCCTGATTCTCAAATTCAGTACCTTTTTGGCTTGAATCAAGAGCATCTAACTTTGTGTCCTTACCCATAGTTTCATTAGCAATTTCAGGACCCTCATCAGGTATATCATCACTCTAATCTTCTATTTCATTATGACTACTCTCAGCTTCATGAGCCTCTACCTCAACTCCCGAAGCCAAGGAATTGGAAGGAATTTGTTCACCTACAAAGATAGGCCACCTAATTGGGGGAGAAATCTGTTTTAAACCCTCCATGATGATTAACTTGATCAACCCATGATGTGTTAAGGAATTTCAATGTCCTTTTTGAACTTTTGAACACATTATTTTTATGGAATAAAAGAGATAATGTGGTAGATTCGCCTATTCATTATGTCGTAAATGACATAACAATCTGATATGTTGAGAAAAAATATATTCATACCTCCCTTCTTTGATGATTTATTGGATTATGACCTTGCAAACATTGGCCTAGGGTTTTGGAAGTGAACTACGCAAAGTACCTTTCCCTGGAACTGTATTTAATCTCTCCTTTCCTTGTAGAAACTACATCATGAAACGTTGTAAATCGGTCACTCTAGTTGCAACTACAAGAAAGGAAGCTTCTCTTTGAAGAGGAAGTCGAGTGATCGTGGAGATGAGTTGAACAGTAACTAGAAAGGAATGACCCCGCACCATTGCAAAACTATCACTTTCACTAAACACCATGGCAGAATCATAGGCTACGTCGTCATCAAATCCACACAATTTCTTGAAGAAAACATGCCAATTTGTTGCTTTAAAAATCTTGTAAACCCATATGTTAGCTCACAATCTCTTCATGCTAGTGGGCCCCTATTGAATGTGAGGGTTACCCATGGCAACAAATGCACAACCAACAATTGAAAAATGGAAATAGGAGACAAAAAGGAGAATGACTAGAAAAGAAAATGGTAGTTTTGAGAACACGAGGATCAAAAAATAAGGGATAGAACATAGACATTGTAAATAAAATTTAATAATTTCAACATAGGGGAAATTTGCAAGAGGTTTCAACAATAATTACCTTGGTTAAATCCACATGAAGCAAATAACTAGGATATAATAGTTGAGATTTTTGACATGATTGACTCCCCCTAGCTGAATGTGTAATGTCATCCTTGGAATTGCCATAAATAATTTATAAAAAAAAAGTGATGTATATGAATTAAAATAAAAACATGTCATTGAAAGTTACCATTAAAAGTACACTAGAGGTGACATGGTAGAAGAAGCCAACGAAAGAGATGAGGAAGAAGTGACAAGCAATCAATTAGTGTGATGAGTTGGTAGCCAAATTAGAGATGTGATCGAGCTAAAACAAGCAGGTGAATGCTATGTGAGGTGACACGGAAGTGAAGAAGTTGGAGATCATGTAAAAGGATCATGTAGGTAGTGATGGAGCTTTTGCACCGAAAGTGATGCTGCCAACAAGATTGATGTGATAGTGCAAAGAAAAAACAAGCCACCAACACTGAGTTGGATAAAAGGCTGATGTGGATTTGGAATGGATGTTGAATGTAGAAGACTACAAACAAGATGGAAAGTGGATGAAACTATCAAAGTGAATAGAACAGAGAGGACACTGCCCCACTAATCAAATGGATGGAGTGAAGCAAAAAAATTGGTGACCCGATAGAAATAGGCAACCAGATGGAAGCACCTACTATACAATAGATAGCATGGCCATTGGAACCAAAATTAGGTCCCAACACATTACCCAAAGGAAGTAGTAGAAGCAACAGAGTTCTAGAATCCTATCGCATAGAGGTAGTATCATGTCACCAATGCGATAGGAGATTATTTTTTCTTTTGTTTTCTCTGATTTTTTTTAATTATTATTATTTGTTTCAATTTCAATGTCAGACTATCGATAGCTCAGTTTTTAGACTAACACCACCCAGAGGTGTCAGGTGATTATATGTGTAATTCACCCAATTTTTAAATATTAATCAACCAACAACACCTAAGGGTTTTCATTGCATTTTTTCTCTTTTTTCTTTTTTTTTTTTTTTAAAGAGGTGATAGGAACAAGAGTGAGTTCCTTTGTCACATTAAAAAAAAAAAATCTTTAGAAAGGGGTCGTTTGTAGAGTTTCAAACGGTGCCCATTAACAATGAGAGTCATACACTCTGAGTCAATAGTGCATAGCTCAACAACACCATTATCATGGACAATCTTGATCTCATAGGGATCGAGGCAGCAAGTGTGAAATTTCCCTTTGATTTCTTGGAACTAAGAGTCAACGAGCAATGCCTAGTCACTAGGTTGGAACATGCACTGACGAATGGAGTGGTCATGGCATTGGGCTAGCTATTGTTGCACCACTTCTGTGTGAAAAAGGGCTTGCTAGTGCATTTCATGCAAGGAGTGGAGTTGATCTATTCGTTCTCTCTAGGCATCAGTGAGACTCATCCCTAGTTGAAGAGCAGTGTGGAGAGTCTTCACTTCAAAATCAATGGGCAAGACAACCTTTTTTCTATATATAAGTTCATATGGCGTCAATCCAGTGGTTGTCTTCCAAGTCATTCTATAGGCCCAAACTCCTTAGGAAGTCTATCTACCCAATCCTTCTTGTGTAGTGCCATAGCTTTCATGAGGATATTCTCTAACTCCTGATTGGTCACCTCCACTTACCCATTGGCTTGTGGATGGTACAAATAATATTTTCAGTTTTTGATTTCATATTCCTACACTAGAGCTGCAACTTGATCGAAGGTGAACTGTGGTCCTTGGTTTGTAACAATTTCTCATGGTACACCATACCTGGTAAAAATCTCAAAATATAAGAAGTTAACAACTTTTGTATCCCTAGCATGTTTCAAAGCTACTACTTCTACCCATTTAGTCACATAATCAGTATAGACCAGAATATATTCTTTATCCCTGGAAGGAGGATTAGTTGGTCCTACAAAATTCAAACCCCATTTTTCAAAGGGTTTAATTGATAACTGTGGTGGTAAGGGTATTTCATCAGAGTGTGTAAGACGACCCATATGCTAACACTTATCACAATGTTGAACATATCTTTTTGGCCAATAATACCCTACAGTCAAAACTTTGTTAGGAGTTCATTGTGCTACAAAGTGGCCTCCACAAGGCTCGGAATGGAATACGCAGAGTATGTCAAAGACATCCTCCTCTGCAACACATCGACACATAATATTATCAATTCCAATATGCAAGAGTAAACCATTAATCCAACTATATTTCCCATTAAGTCGTATAAGCTTTTGTCGTTCTCTTGGAGAAAAGTGGGGTGGAAACCTGCATGTGACAAAATAATTAGCAATATCAACAAACCATGGGATTTTTGTAGAAATAGCAAAAATATGTTCATTGGGAAAGGCATCATCCACAGGAATTGGTTCATTATTACACTACAACCTAGATAGAAAATCAACAACCACAAATCACTTGTCCCAGGTTGTCAATAATAGTGATATCGAATTCCTACAACAAAAGAAACCACTGAATCACTCATCCTATAACAACTAGCTTATTCATTAAAAATTTAATAACATAATGATCTGTATGTATAAAGACTTTAAACCCAATTATATAGTGGTAAAATTTGGTTACTACATAGACTACAACCAAAAATTCTTTTTTAGTTACAGTGTAATTTACCTCTACAACAATAAAATTCTTACTGATATAATAAATGGAATAAAAGAGAGAATCTTCCTTTTGTCCAAGTACCGCTATAATGAGATTGTTTGAAGCATCAGTATGGATGTGGAACGACAATTCCCAATTGGGTCCTCATAAAATTGGTGTAGTTATAAGCTTCCCTCTGGTTTCTTTAAAATCTTTCTAGCATTCTTGTGTCCATGAAAAATCAACATCTTTACCTAGCAAAAGAAAAAGAGGTGAGGCAATTTTGCTAGAATTTTGAATAAACCTCCTATAGTATCCAACATGACCCAAAAAACTATGAACATCTTTCTAAGAAGTAGGAATAGGTAAGTCTGAATTATCTTTACCTTTTTGGGGATCTACCGCAATTCCTTTTGCAGAAAAATAATGTCCTAAGACAATACCTTCAATCATTAAGATGTGAAATTTTTCATGACTCAAAGAAAGATTAGTATCAATGCATCTTTTAAGAACCTTTTCTAGATTTTCCTTTGCTTCCTCATATGTATCACCATAAATAGTAAAATCATCCATATACACTTCCACACAATCATGAATCAAATTTGCAAAAATTCTTAAGACGGCCCGCTGGAAGGTAGCAAGAGCATTACATATCCCAAAAGGTAAGACATTATAGGAAAATTTTCTCCATAGGCAAGTAAAGGTGGTCTTTTCTTAGTCTTTTGGGACTATACAGATTTGATTATAACCACTAAATCCATCAAGGAAGGAAAATAACTTCTTTCCATCAAGGGTATCTAAGACCTGATCAATAAAGGGAGGTGGGAAATAGTCTTTCTTGGTAGCCTTGTTAAGGGCTCTATAGTCTACTCACCATTTCCCATTCTTTCTAGGAACTACCACAAGAGGCGAAACCCATTGGCTATCAAAGATAGGATAGACAAATCCTATGTTGAGTAACTTTTGAAGTTCATATTTAACGATTTCTTGTAGGACAAGGTTTAGTCTTCTTTATGGTTTTCTTACAGGTCTACTTCCTTCCTCTATATATTTTATGTTTGCAAGTGGTAGATTGTATTCCCCTCATATCTTGGTAATCCCAAGAAAATGCATCTTTATAGGAATGCAACATAACAATAAGATCTTCTAACTATGTGGGACTCAGGTTGGGGTTTATATTAACTATTTTTCCAAGTAGAACTTCCATAGCCTAATACTAGACAAGAGTATTTACAACAAGCAATTGGGAAGTAGATGAGGATGGATTAGAACTACCAACTAATAAAAATGGGCTATATATACAAGTGTGTGGTAATAACTGATGCAAAGTAATGAAATGTTGAATAGATTGTGAATTCTAATTAATGGAAATTTTCCAAATGGGTAATTGTCATTTATACCTAAATGCAAAATCATTGTCTCTAAATTATTATCAAACAAATAGTAATTTTGCAAGAAATTATTAAGAATGTTTTCTTCTGATATCTCTTCAAATTTCCTAGCAACGATGCCAAAATGTTTGGGAAAAAATATGGATAAATACTAGTATTGTAATTCTATCAAATTGGTTTGTGTTGGCTTTCTAAGTTCCTTCCTAAATGTCAACCCAAGGATCATAAGCTCTTGAAAAGTGTTGTGGATATGTACCAAAGTGGTGAAATTAGCAAGTTAAGTGGGGATGAAATGCAAAACAATCAAATCTAAATGCTTTAAAAGAATAGACTTTAAGAAAAACACTCT
The DNA here is from genome assembly GCA_007258455.2 of Sequoia sempervirens. Taxonomy (NCBI): domain Eukaryota; kingdom Viridiplantae; phylum Streptophyta; class Pinopsida; order Cupressales; family Cupressaceae; genus Sequoia; species Sequoia sempervirens. Next base: position 15,476 of record VDFB02078473.1, read on the forward strand.
TAGATTGTACTCCTAAAGCTAACCTTTGAAACCACCAAATGATTCAAACTAACAACTCAAATAAATCCCTTTAACATATTTAAGATCTAGTTATATTCAATTCAACTCTAATTAAGCACTACTAATTCTATTTGAGATTAAAGGACTCCTGAATTTGCAATAGTTTGCATTGACAAAATTCTAGTGATAGGACCTATTGAACCTAGTGACATGAACTGTGCAACAGATATAGGTTTCAAAAAACACAATAGTTAATTCTAAATGTTGCTCTATGTACTTAAACAAAATGTACTAAATAGATTAACATATAAACCACACTCACAAACAAATAACAATTATTGAATTATACATAAATCAATCTCACAAGATGAATAACAATCACTGATCATAAATCATACTCACAAAATAACCTAAAAGAAAATTCAACAGGTGGTTGAAGAGTGGGCCCTACCTCCCAGTCAGTCGATTGAAGAAAATAATCAACAAGATCTCACGTTCAACTCAAATAGTAATATTATAAGTATTAAATTGCTTCATTCAAAAGGTTGGAGATGTTTGATACAAAAAGGATACTTATATTGTATCTTACATTAAACTGAATTATCTAAATAATATGTATGGCTTTTGAAGTTCAACGGGATCCAAATCAATTGAAGAAAGAATGAAGTGGCCTATGACCATTCTTTGTAAAAGCCAAAAACTGATTTACTAACATTATGCAAAAGACATTAACTACCCACTCCTTCTAAAGGCTATTAACTGATTGATTATTATTATGCAAAAGATATCAACAATGTTGATTCAGAGTTGGCAACAAAAAGGATTACAATAATCTTTTCCATTACTCCTTGCAGCAACATGAACCCTGTTTTCACACATAACCACTAAAATCAGTACTAAATAACCAATTATTTCCTAAGGTGTATTATGTCCTCTAATCCATATTAATCACTTTTAATTATATAAAATTATTATGGCAATTCAAGGGAAAGGATTAAAATATCGACTAAAATCAATGGTGAAACAAGACAAACTTTTAGCCCATCACATGTCAATATTGTTAAACCATGCATTCTTTTGTTCATGGTCACTTAGATCATGAATGAATACAAGGAGATAGGGTAGTAGATCTTGCTAAAATCAATGATTCTGTATATCTTGTTTCTAATACAAATAGTTCTATGAATTTAATCTTACAATAAAATTATTGAATTCAATACTAAAATTTATTATGAAACCCCCAAATATTGGAAATTTATCTTATTTCATGATTATAATTAACTCCATGCAAGAGTTCCCTTATAACTCAGTCAATTTATCACCCATTGAAAATGATTTGGTACTTCATAATGTATAGGAGTGAATTTTCACCCCTTATGAAAATTTTCCTTTTTGCCTTGCTCCACTTTAGAAACCAAGTTCGGAGGCTTAATTACACCTAAACCCACTACTTTCATTCCACTTGGTGCCTGTTTTGAGCATCGATGGGGGAATTTTTGTCAGGGATGCCTAGGCAGCACATAGATGTCTGTGCGATGCGCTTACATCCCTAGAAGATTCCTATAGTTGAACCTACTAAGGTGTTACACTTCTCATTGGGAGTCGAATATGTCTGACCAACCCGAATATGGTCATTTTCTTCATATCTCCTTCAAATTCTCTCCTTCTACATGCTTCACAACTTCCTTTTGCATCCCTTCAGATCTTCTTCACAACTTCAAGCATTCAACTTCATCTCTTAGCACACTCTTCAAGCATCCTAGCATCACTTTTGCACTCCATAGCAGCAACAACTTCACTCCATCACTTCAGTAGAGCAAGTTTGGGACAACACCATTGTAGTAGAGGTCCGAGTACTCTCATTCTCTCCTCCATTAGCCTTGATTGCTTTTGGTGGAGGTGGTAAGCTTCCCTCTCCTCTCCTCTATTACTTGGTTGAGTAAGCACATTTACTATTTTGTAGTGTTTTAGTGTTCTTCGTTACATTGCTTTCTTTATCATACTTGCTTTCTTGGTTGTTTGTGGAGGTGAAAACACCTAAATGGGGGTCTGACTAAGGTAGGCCCCTATACAAGCACCCAATATTTTCCCTCTTTGTGTGTAGGTGGACGTGCTTTTGGGGGCTATTTGGTGAACAAATTTCTTTGTGAGATCATTCTTGCCACCCTAACTCTTGCTTTTTTACTTTACCATATTAGAGAGTATTTTGATTACTTAATAGCATTATTTTGGTTCTTTAGTAGTAGTTAGTTGGGATGTTAGCTTGTTTTCCTAGGTTCGACCTTGTCTCTTTAGTTTTTTGGTCGTACAGACGCTAGTGCACTTGAGAGACACTAGCACGTCGTGCTGTCATCCCAGGACTGCGCTTCCATCCTCAAGCAGAGAGCTTCTCTAGGCGAAGTGTCAAACCCAAAAAATGGCTCACCTAGCCCCCTCCTATATTTCAGGTCTATAGGGTGATCAAAGGACTTTGTATTCCTCATCATTCTCGTCCTACATTTCCTAACACCTCATCAAGCTAAGGTAAGTTAGGGAAGCCTTCTGTTCTTGGCCCTCCGTGACCTAGGTCCTTGAATGTGGTTGGTCCCCCTCTCTTACATTTTTGGTGAACCCAACATGAACCATTTTGGTTTTGTTCTTGCAAGACTGAAAATTCATTTCCTCATACTCTAGGAGTGTTGTAGGTGTGAGTGTTGTGAGGTTGTCGCCTTACAACCCAACCTACAACCCCTAGTAGGCGTAGTTGGAAGGTTTTGGATGTGTTGCATGACCAAACCTTAATTGGGTCACTATCTTATCCCTTAACCTTTAGGGACTCTATGAAAGTATTGTTTAGTGTGTATAATGGCCTCATTCCTACATCAGCCTATCCCCTCTATGCAACCTGTGGACAGTGGTATGGTATAACCTTCACTTCATAGGACCTGCCGATGGGTTATAATAGGGAACCATTTCCTCTTTATATCCCTACGCAGATCAATGGAAACATCATAGTGGGTGTTCTCATTGATTCGACATCAGAATTAAACATAATAACTGAGGAGATTATGTTGATTAACTTCTTACATAAAGATGGGTACGATGCACCTGTGAGTACCATTCACATGCATGATGGGCTTTCCATGCCCCCTTTGGGTAGTATTATCTTTTCAGTTTTGGTTGGACCTAAATCTATGAAACTCCTGTTTGACATTATCCTTGGGTCTAAGCTCTTTAGGGTGAAGTTGGGTATCCCTTGGTTAGCAGCTATGAATGAAGTACCCTTGGTCATGCATAAATGTTTAAAATTTATCTGTGGGGGTTTCGTGCATGTAATTCATGACACTAATTATAAATCACTAGTAGCTTGTGGTAGCTACTCCTTAGACTACTCTTGGCTCATGCCTGTTGGTCCTCTTCTGCCTAGGATAGACCTTTTGTACCGAACATATCAGAACTATAAGAAAGGGTGCCTAAGGCTAAAAGTGAGATACCCTCCATCGCCTTATGTTGTTTCACATAGGGCTTGCTTAAAAGTTGGCAGTGATGCCACTAAGGCACGTAGGAAGGAAGAAGAGAAGCGGTCCCAAGATTCTCCTTCTTCCTCTTCCGCTGGTCAGTCTGATGCTTCTTCTCACTCTGTTGTGGTAGCATCTTATTTTCCTTCACGCTTGTGGGAGAATCCTATGGTGCCCACTTGGTGAAATCCTAAGCATCCTACATTTGAACTTCCTGTTCTGTTGACGGAGCCTAGACCTGTTCAGTATAAGGGAAGAAGGTCTCTCATGGAGAGTCCTCTTTGTCTCGACCTCCATAGTCTCCTATCGCTCCTACTTCCAAAGTAGTGAATGGGAAGAGGCATGTTGTTGAGGCTCTTGAGCCAACTCCCCCCAATGCTCCTCAACCTATTCCTCTTGTTCCCATTTAGGAATTCGTTCCTCCACTGGCGACAGTCATAGTGAACATTCCTATGGTTGAGCAAGAGCTTTCTGATCCTTCGCAGCCTCCGGCCTCCAACTCAAAGAGTCATAGAAACTTCCTTGTGTGCAAGCACAAACATTGGTGAAAGGCTCTCTTGGCTAAGTAGGCCACCTCACAAAGGAAGGAGGAAGAGATGACTGCCCCTGCTTCTGTAGTGTCTTCCTCTCCCCTTTTGCTTCTCTTCAATCTAGCCCTTCCTTTCTTTTGTCTTTCATTATGAGTATTAATGCACCTAACCCCAAGGGGCTGCAGGTGTTCATCACTCTTTTAGTGGAGTTGCCTTTGCTGATGTCCATTCCAAATATCTAGCCTTTTCCAAAGCCCATGGATATGATTAATACCTCGATTGTATCCACTACGGTTCTTTCCTCCTCTTCCTCCACACCTCTAGCCTCGTCTATGGGGAGTTTGTCTCCTTTGATGAAGCAAAAGGTGGAGTGTGGTCCTTCTAGCAGTGAAGAACATAAGAGGATCCCACCTTCTTCACAAGGTGGTCCCATGCTGACTTGTTCTGTCCTAGTGATGGAACTAGTCTCGGCTTCCCCTAAGTTTGTCATTGCTCCCGATTCATTCGGTGAGCCTAGCGATGAATCTCAGGAATAACTTGCCCCATCCATTGAAGTTAGACATGACACTCCTATAGGGTGAATGTTTAACTTCGTGGATGAAGTTCTAGCCTTGTCAGTGATCTTCATGAAATCACTGACCCTAGCTCCACAAGAGCTCGGTGGAGAAGACCTTGCAGGGACTTCTTCCTTGGCCCTTGTTGTGGGAGGGTTGAATGCTCCTCCTCTTAACATCCCACCACTGTAGGCTCATCCTCCTTCCCCCTACAATGATCTAGAGTGGGAAGTGGAAGACCTCTTGGTTGATCAGTGTTAGGAGGAGGCCTCTTCTTGATCTTGTGTGTGTGTGTTTTGTGATGTGTTCCCCCATGATCGTGCTATGTGTGCCTAGATAACCCTCATCACCCATGTTGGTGCTTGGATATAGGCATGGTTTTTGTGTCATAAAACTTCCTCTATTTGTATCATCATTCTTCCATGTTTGTGCTTGATTTTCAATAAATTGGGGATGATGCAAAGTGTTGGGGGCATTTAGGCTTCCCTTACATGTTGACCCAATTTTTTATTTTTACTTTGTTTTCTATGCATTCTTCCTGATCTAGTTGGGGATTGATGATTTTTTGCCTTGCACTGTGGTTACCTATTATTTATATGAGCATGGAAAAATTTGACCCCACTAAACAAAATCCCCCTATGCCTATTGTTTGTATTTTTCTCTTTTACTCTCTCTTAATCTTTCTCTCTTCTTTGCTTGAGTTGTCCCTCTCATGTGTGACCGTGCCTTCCTTCAACATTTCGATTTTCAAAAAATGCATTCTTTACCAATGAATCTTTTCTCAAAAATCTTCAAAAATATTTCTTCAGAATTGTATTCTCAACTTGGAACCCTAACAGAACTTGTTTCCTTCATCATGGGTTTGTAAAGAAAGGACTTGGAAACCTTCCTCCAAAGTAGGAAAAACTTTGACCTTCCCCTCGTGTGGGGGCATATTCTTCCTTTCAAATTCCTTGATGAAGTGAACATCTTTCAAAAGGATCCCTTGATGATGAATCAATTTGAGAAAGAAAACATTTTCTTTCAGACTGTGCATCCCTTGAGTGGACCCCTTCTTCAAAATGGGTTCCCAAGGGACTCCTTTGAAATTCTTCCAAATTTTTGATGGTCTACATGACTATCTGCTTGCTTTCCTATGTGGCAACTTCCTAACTTTGCAAAGTCCGCTTTCCTAGGTTTCCTCCATGTGAGAGATCTTGGGGGACACCTCCTTGCTGGTCTGAGAGCCTATAGGGCGCTTCCTTTGAGCTTCCTCCATGCTAGAGATCTTGGGGGTGGCTCCCCTACAGGTTTGCGAGTCTATAGGGCACTTTCTTGGGTTTCCTTCATGTGAGATATCATGGAGGTTACCTTCCCTACAGGTCTACAGATCTGTAGGGCACTTTCCTTGGGTATTCTTCATGCGAGATATCTTGGAGAACACCTTCCCTATAGGTCTATGGGTCTATACGGAACTTTCTTAGCTTCCCCCATGTGAGAGATCTTGGGGATGCTTCTTAGGTATCCTCCATGTGAGAGTTCTTGGGGGACACCTTCCTTGCAGGTCTATGGGCCTGTAAGGCGCTCACTTCATGGGGCTTCCTTCATGTGAGAGATCTTGGAAATTGCCTCCTTGTAGGTCCACAGGCTTGTAAGATGCTTTCTTTGTTCGGCTTCATAGTTCTAAGAAGCTATAAAGTCCTTCACTTTCCTTGCACCTTTAGGTCCATCAAACATGGTCTGCTTCCTCGACAATTCAGGTATACACTTTTAACCCTACTCTTCTTTGATCTACTTTATCGAAGCACTCATCAGTATTTGTTCTCACTAAAGTGGGGGAAAAATGTATAGGAGTGAATTTTCAACCCTTATGCAAATTCCCCATTTTGCCTTGCTTCACTTTAGAAACCAAGTTCAGAGGCTTAATTACACCTAAGCCCACTGCTTTCATTCCACTTGGTGCCTGTTTTGAGTGTCGGTGGGGGAATTTTTGTTAGGGATGTCTGTACGATGCATAGACATCTGTGTGGTGTGCTTACGTCCCTAGTAGATTCCTATGGCTGAACTTGTAGAGGCATTACACTTCTCATTAGCAGTCGACTTGTAATTCCCCCTTCAGTCGACTGACCCAAAGATGGTCGTTTTCTTCATCTCTCCTTCAAATTCTCTCCTTCTACATGCTTCACAACTTCCTTTTGCATCCCTTCAGATCTTCTTCACAACTTCAATTATTCAACTTCATCTCTTAGCACACTCTTCAAGCATCCTAGCAGCACTTTTGCACTCCATAGCAGCAACAACTTCACTCCATCACTTCAATAGAGAAAGTTTGGGATAACACCATTGTAGCAAAGGCTTGATTACTCTCATTCTCTCCTCCATTAGCCTTGAGTGCTTTTGGTGGAGGTGGTAAGCTTCCCTCTCCTCTCCTCTATTACTTGGTTGAGTAAGCACATTTACTTTTTTTAAGTGTTTTATTGTTCATTACATTGCTTTCTTTATCATACTCACTTTCTTGGTTGTCTGTGGAGGTGGAAACACCTAAATGGGGTTCTGATTGAGGCAAGCCCCTATACAGCCACCCAACATTTTTCCTCCTCTTTGTGTGTAGGTGGATGTGCTTTTGGGAGCTAGCTGGCGAACGAATTTCTTTGTGAGATCATTCTTGCCACCCTAACTCTTGAATTTTTACTTTACCATATTAGAGAGTATTTTGTTTACTTAATAGCATTATTTTGGCTCTTTAGTAGTAGTTAGCTGGGTTGTTAGTTTGTTTTCCTAAGTTCAACCTTATCTCTTTAGTTGTTTGGTCTTACAGACACCATCGCACTTGAGAGATGTCAGCGCGCCGCATTGTCATCCCAGGATTGTGCTTCCATCCTTAGGTAGAGAGCTTCCTAAGGTGAATTGTCAAACCCAAAATCTGGCTCACCCAGCCCCATCTTGTATTTTGGATTTGTAGGGTGATCGAAGGACTTTATAGTCCTCATCATTCTCGTCTCGCATTTCCTAACACCCCGTCAAGCTAAGGTAAGTTATGGTAGCCTTCCACTCTTGGCCCTCCGTGACCTGGGGCCTTAAATGTGGTTGGTCCCCCTCTCTTACACATAATTAATGTGAGCATGATTGACACTAGCAAGAGATACATATTGATCTTGATTCCAATTCTTTACAAATGCTCATAATAAGCTATCTTTTGAAAGTAAAATTTTGGGATATAATCCATAAAATAAAATAACACTATTATGAAGTATGCACCTTTTAAAAATCACCTAAAAAGGTGTTTGTATGTGCCTAAAATAAGCTTCTAAATTTCTTAAAATGATTTCTACATAGTGTCACTTGTGATAATCTAAAAACTCTAGTCAAACCATGCACCAAATTAGAAAATTCTTATACCACTATGTATAGTGTAAGAAAATAGCTAGGACATAAAAAAATGCTTCAAAATTGGAGCTCATATGCCTAAGATATCGCCCTTTGCAAAAGAGAAAAATATAATGGTAAGGGTAGAAAGCTACCAATGCAAACAATAAAGGTCACTACTAGCTACTTTTTTTCTCTACCACTGCCTAATCCACCCCCATGGGTGCTAAGCCACAATTTCTCTTGGATGTAGTTTTGTGTCATTTTTAGTAGTTTTGATTTAAATTTGAGAACTTTTCTATGAAGAAGAAGTTTTTAAATTTTCTTATGGTAACTTTGGCATATCTTGGAGAATCTTAAAATATTCTAGTAAATCTAAAAAAAATGGTGATGAAATCAAATCTAATGTCAAAATCAAGAGCATAGAGATATATTTAAACTAGATCTTAATGAAAATTAAATTATCCAAGTCTCCATAATGAGATTGCTCATAAAATTCTTGCTTCATTATTATACTTATATGCAATAAGAATGACAGATGTATAAATATATATCCTTATATAGTTTCTAAATCTAATGAGGATAAGGAAAAAAATTAAAAATAAAAGGATTGCTTATCCAAGTTTCTAAATCTGTTAGGATAAGGAAAATATTCAAAAAATATGGGACTTATCATCCAAGTTTCCAAATCTACAAGGATAAGAAAAAAATAAAAATATTATGGATTGTGTAACTCATTATCCTATTCTAACTCAAATAATTAAAAAATAATCACCTAATTGAGCTTAAATAACATGTGGAGTATTATACTTAAGATTAAATCATATCTTAGAGTAATAATATTACACTAAGAGAATATACATAGAAAATTCCACAACTTATTAGTTTACATAATCCTTAAATCCTAAGTTATCATTTGTTCCCTTTAATATCAACACAAATTATAAAGTACTCCAAAAATGTTGATTTTAAGTGTCTCACTTAGGCCAAAAATTGGGGCACAATATTATTTTGTCACTAGGTCAACATTAGAAGATGAGGCCTAGATATATTATGGTTCATGTACTAATATGTGCATAGCTAGCGAGAACACTTTTATTCTTGATCTCCATAATAATTTAGCCCACACTTGATATTGAATGTGGAAATCCTCAATCTATCCTTCCCTCCATTCCTTAAGCTAATAGTAGTCCAACATTATTCAAAATTGGATCATGTGTATTCACATACACTTGCAAGGGATGAAATCATTGATTCCACAACCATTCATACTCCCCACGATGCCCATCATTTATTTTGGGTGGTCAAAATTGGGCAATATGTAGATTAGACTGGGGTACAATCTTCAACAACTATGTGTGTGTATTTTACTTACCTTATCATTAATACAATGTGAACTATTTCTCCCTAAGAAAGTTTGAGCGATATGAATGTTTGTCCTTGCATGCTAGTTTCATTAATGCACTTGACATTACATAAACTTTATGTGCACACTTTGTGCATAATGCTTACCCAAGACTACATAATATTTCTCATGTGTATCTACATAAACATCTATAACATTATACAATGCCACATATGCTTGTGGTGAGTTAGAGCATACATATGTAACATGTGGGGTCATCTACATCAAAATAAATTCTACCATAGTATGCAACACATGGTGGGACTTTTAGAACAAGACCATTAATTTTTAACATGTAATTGACACATATGTGTCAACACTTTGTGGTGTCTATGCCACATAATTAAGTTTGAAACTTGGGTGAAATTCTATTCATTTATACCATGTGATAATACCCGTTAAACACATGTATACATCTATGTGACACCTATTTGAAAACCTAGCTTTAATTCATGTATGAGTACGTACATTATATATCTTGCATAGGTAGAGATGGATTTTCATGTTCACATCTTAATCCTCTACAACTATTTCCCCTCTTGATTCTACTATTTCCCCTATTGATTCTAAATAGAAGTGGAATATCTACCATAAGTCTTCCATTCATTGAATGTCTAACTAATTTTCTATGGTTGTTCATTTTTTATGGTCTTACTCATTATTAGCTAGACCTATGATCAAACCTAAACCACTCGTTATATAAATCATATGCCAAAAAACTCAAACCTCAAAAAATCAATCCCTAGCACCAAATATTAAGACTCAAACCCTAAACTCTATATCTTAAACCTTAAAATCTAAACCCTACATTGTAAACACTAAACCTTAAACTTAAATTTAATTTAGCACATAAGTCAAACTAATATCCTTATGTCTCCTAAGAAAAATATTTATCAATACAAGTCTTATTAGTGTCACCTTTTGCATATCAATCTCTCCAAATATCAAAGTGGTCATATATATCAAACCTTCCAATAGAAAAATCTATCAAGCTATATACCAAACTTTATAATATGTATTCAAATTATCCTATATACCAAAACTTCCAATAGATACATAGGTACATAGAAGTATAATTTTATGTGGGAAATAGTGATAATTAGAATAATAATGGTATATGGGATAGAGTGCTACATAAAATTTGAATGAAACATTAGATAGAGTGGAATGAGTAAGAATAGTCATTGTTGGAAGATACCTAGTACATGCAAATGTTCTTAGCTTTATCTAATCTCTGGATATTGGAGCCATGACACTCCTCACTTAACAAGACCCTTTATTGGGAATCTAGCTTAAACAAAAATGAGAGGTTATTGAAAGGATAAAGAGAGAGACAAATATACAAAGAATATAATGACATGAAAATATATTTTGGTTTCCTTATCACTCCAACCCCTATATCCCTCAAATATACCTTTGAGGCATCATATCCTAGGGCATGAGAGGGTGGGTAAGATTTTTTAATATTTTTTGATGCACTATAGAGAGGCTCAAGAGGATAATATAAAGGATAAAAAGATATCTTAGAATATAATTAAGAAACTAAAATAAAACACTATGTATGTCTACAAAATAGCAATTCAAAGAAAAATTCACACCTAAATATAAACTCACCTATGCAACCAACTAAATTAGAAAAGAACTAATTGCAAAAATGTCCCCTTTAGACTCTCCTTGCACCTTAAATTGTGTCTATAATTTTATATAATATATTGATTAATAATTTATAATTTAAATATGCTTTAATTATTAGGTGTAAAGTTATATTATGATTAAGAGTTTAATTATTTTGGAGGTGTGATTTTTTTTCTAGAAGTTATAGTGAAGAGGGGTTTAGTTGAACCCCTTTTAACCAAGCATATCTATTGGTAGCTCAAAAGTGGTAGTGTTTTGGTGTCAAATTTAAGAATTTTTGGAGTTTTCTCAAAATAAGGATGTTTCTTTCACTTACGATATTCATAAAAATACATAATATTTTTTGTGGAAAACCTAAAAAATACCTTTTGTGCCCGCATATTTTCATAATATAATTTAAAAATATTATATTTAGTTATTGTTACTATTTTTAAATTTTCACTAAAAATAGACCATTAGTGCCAAAATATAAGATTGATTCTATTTTATAAAAATAATAAAATTTATTTTAAAATTTTAAAAAATATTATAATAGAAGAGATGAATCTTGTTGAGCTATATGTTTTTTCAATTTTAATAAATAATGATTAAAAAATGTAAAGTATCTCAAAAGTGGTGTGTCTTTAACACACATGATCTTAATCATTTAATATTTTTTAATGCACACACTAAAATTTGAAGTTCACAAATACTAAAAAAAATGATATAAATAAAGTGGTATCCCTTTTACCTTATTTTCTAAATTTTTGAGCAATTAAATAATAATGTTAGATTTTAACACAATAATATCTAAATATTTTTTTTAAATGTAGTCATAAACCACACTAAGAAAACTTGCAATATTTTAGTTTATATCATTTCAAATTTTAAAACATGTATCAATTTTAGGCACACTTAAAGTTAAAAATTTGGATCAACATTGTCCATTTTATTTATATATGTGTGACACATTATTGAGCTTTCACCTCTTGATTAAGTCTACTTTAGTGTGGCGGAATTTTCATGGTGACAATATCATCTTGTTGTGGAGGTATCTTGTATGGCCATGACAATGTCCTTTGATGGTTTATAACCTAGTACCATCAAAGAACAATGACTATATCAACAAGATGGTATTGTAGGCCTACACTTTTGGGGGGATTGGCCTAAGGATGTAATGCCCCGCCACAAAACCCCAAAGGACAACACTTAATAATCGAAACAATTTTAAACCATCCGCTACATATATATCATCAAGCTGATTCATTACATCTTAATGCTACACCTCCACACAATGCAACACAATTATGCACACAAAGTACAATTTTTTCATTAAATATTCATCATTTACATGCAAGATATTCCACTTTATTCTCATTACAACACTAAATCTCATAACATATGTGACACAAGATCATGATTTTATGCCTTTTTAGAAGCAAAAAACACAATTTATCACTTCATAAGCACAAAATTCTAGATATAACACACATTCTTCACATACACACAAAAATTCACATCATCGGGAAACATATCACAAGGCTACACAAGGGTCCATAATGCATCCCCGATAGAAAGAATATCGGTGCATTGTGCACTACATTGAGGGTCCTATCCTTTCCATCAATTTTCTGCACCATTGGACAAACACTACCTAAGAACAAATCTTGGGGTGCTAAGCGAGTATGACCAAAAGAGAGAACATAACCTCAAGAGTACAAACAACTAGGTCAACATAATGGTATTAGAGCCAAGGTTCATACATTAGGCACTTTGGATACATATGAGCCTATTATGTTGACCTAGTTGTTTGTACTCTTGAGGTTTTGTTCTCTCGTTTGGTCATCCTCGCTTAGCAACCCAAGATTTGTTCTTAGGTAGTGTTTGTCCAATGGTGCAGAAAACCAGTGGAAAGGATAGGACCCTCGATGTAGTGCACAATGCACCAATATTCTTTCTATCAAGGATGCATTATGGACCCTTGTGTATCCTTGTGATGTGTTTCCCGGTGATGTGAATTTGTGTGTATATGAAGAATGTGTGTTAAATCTAGAATTTTGTGCTTATGAAGTGATAAATTGTGTTATCTGCTTCTTAAAAGGCATAAAATCATGATCTTGTGTCACATATGTTATGAGATTTAGTGTTGTAATGAGAATAAAGTGGAATGTCTTGCATGCAAATGATGAATATTTAATAAAAAGTGTGTACTTTGTGTGCATAATTACACTGTGTTTTGTGAAAGTTTAGCATTAAGATGTACTAAATTAGTTTGATGATAGATATGTAGCAGATGGCTTACAATTTTTTTGATTATTGAGTGTTATCCTTTGGGGTTTCATGGTAGGGCATTAAAAAGGAGGTTGAACAAAAAAACATCCTCACTAACAATCAAGGCCCACAAGATCCTAAGATATTAAAATATTAAAGATGAGGGAATTGTGCAAGAGTGAAAATGCTAGGGTAAATGGAAATGCAATTAAAGTAATAGCATATATTTTTTATTCACTAGTGGTCTTACCTTTATGTGAGTTTCATGTGTGTTGTTTCTTTATTTTTATTAATAATTTTCCCTTATTAAATAAAAATGACTATTATTGGCCATTTAGGAAAGAAAGAGGGATGGAGGTGCACATTGTAGTGAAAAGATAAGAAAGAATTGGAAAAATCACTTCTCAACTGTTATGCCCACTAGCATGAATGAAGGTTTCTAAGGGACATTGATGTGATAACTATGACATCTGAGAGATAGATACTATAGTTTGATGGTATCCAAAATACTCAAATAATGGGGGACTAAAGTGGAACATGGGTTTGTAGATCTACAATGGTTAAGTATGAAATAGATTATGGGATCATGGATGGTTTTCTTGCTAAATGATCAAAAATAAATCTTTGTTCTATTATATTGATGAAATTTGCATGCCCATGGTAATTCCCATTCAATTTTATCCCCATTTTGAGAGAATGTCCTAATAAAATTACATATTGACAAATGGCATAATTTTGTGTGAACTTGGACTCATTTTTCTAGCCTTCACCTATCTCCACACAAACATTCTCATAAATTCATTGGCATCTTATCCATTTTTGGATTCTTTCTCATGTTGTCCCTTTTTATTGCACCATCCATGATCATATAGTTATTAAAGGCATATATTTCATAGTTTTAATGTCTTGGACCATTCTTTTGACTATGAGATTAATCCCACAATATATATTTAAGCCATAACTTTTCAAAAATTAAATTAAAATTTAACCAACTCTTGTTAGAGTAGTAATTTATTGGTTAATAATTAATTTTAATCATTAATTTATTATTAGGTTAATTTCACCTTATGCACTTAAGCTAAACTTAGGAGAGATTTTTTCTTTTATTAAATTGACTTATTATTAGATCAATATGTGTCATCGCATAGGGTGACAACACTTGTCATGATCCCTTTCTCATTTATGGTTTTCTCTTATAAGATTTTTCCTTCGTTGTATTGTTCAATTCTATAAGTTTTTCTTTTTGAGGAAATAGAAAATCATTGTATGCAACTCTCATATGCATGGAAGGTGTTCTTGTTTTCTATTTGATCATGTTTTTGTGTGTGTTTTACAATTTTAAAAGTCCTACCCATTTCACTAGCCATTATAATATATGAATAAACACACATTTGTGTGAATTGTTGTTATGTCTTAATATTTAAAAGCATTCAATGACATTTATTTCACAACCTTTCAATGAGAGAATTTAATATTTTAATTATATCACCTTAAAAGAATTAGAGTGTACATAATCATTGATCATGGATGCATTTGCATAGCTAAAGTTTTTCAATCTTTGACATAATCACAAAATTAGTTTTTTTTAGTTTTACCTAGGATAACTTGTCCCCTAATGATTTGATAACCCTCTAAACTTTTCTTAAATACCAATGTCTTCATAGTAGAGGAATTTGATGAATTAAAGAGAAAAATTGTACAACTGATATGCTTGGATCCATATAACAAATGATATATCTATAGACATGGAAATATCCATAGATGCATACACAAAACAAAAAGTAAAATCATTATGTATAATCTAAGGTAAAGTATTGATAAAAAAGTTCCACTTCTAATTCAAGCCATAAAATGTTTAGTGCCATATTTAGATTATTTTCTTTCAATTCCAAAGCTAAATACATCTAATCCACTTTATATTACTTTTTAAAATATCATTTTTAATTATCACACCCATAAATTACCATTTATTTATCTAGATTAATTTATATTTAAAAATATGTATCTTATACATTAGTCTACATTAAATTAAGAAAAAATAAAGTTTCAATATTTATTTATTAAAATAAATAAAATAAAAATAAACATTAAATAAGATTAAAAAATGAGCAAACATTTTATTATTATTTTTAGATATACAAATTCATATAATTAAATAAAATAATAGAATAAAAAATTATTAAGTGATTTAAAATATAAATAATATTGAGAACACATCATAAAATATGATCTAAAATATTTATAAATAATAAATAAAGATTCTTTAAAACAATCTCCATGAATTAGACTAACAAAATTTTGAAAACAAGGAACTCTTGCAATTGTTCAACCTACATCAAAATTTCTACAACCAGGAGTTAAAGGTGGCTAACACCCTAAAAAATATGAAGTAATTCTATTGTTTGTTCTTCTTTTTGTTGGTTGTTGGTAGGCTGTTGTTAGGCTATATTTTTCTCTCTTTGCATCTTCTTTCTTGTATAGGGTTTTGAGTCCCTTGAAAACCTATTTTTTCTATTAATAAAAATAATAATTTGAAATTCACATTTATTTATATAATTTAACAACAAAATGTAAAATACTTTTGATTTCTCAATTTATAGATAATTATCTAGGGGAGAGGGGCTAATAGTTGGGAGGGTCCAATTTTTGATATAATACTTGTGGTTATAATATCCAGTCTTGAAACATATTTATACTATATATTGTCAATAATTAGTCCACATGTAAATAAAAAGTAACCAAATGTTAGTCAAGATGGACCCATACTTGAATACATGAGAACCTATGAATGTTCTATAAAAAAGCACAAATACATTTTTTTTTATGAATGATTTATCGTTTATAAAATAATAATACATAAATTCAAAGAAAAGGTGGGCGAAGATAAAATCACTCCTAGAGTCCAAATGAGGCTAGAGCCCAAATCATAAAACATAAAAAAGTTGTTAGGTAGCAACAAAGTAGTAGAGGGGGGAGGATGCAAATCTCAATCACTTGGTTTACCCCATATGTATCATAGGGGTGTAAGAGTTGAAGATTAACTCTATACCTAAGACCACTTGTAGAAAAAATGAAAACCTTCCACAAGAGGGTATGCAAGAATATGAGCTTGCTTGATATTAAGACCTATCAAAATGATGATGAGGTATGAAGTATATTACATATGAGTACAACGAGCTTGCTTATATAGGAAATGTGAGGAATAGGTTTGGACATGATTGTGACATGTGTCTTAATCCCATGACATGAGATAACTAACGACCTAACAACCTAGGAATAAAGTATTAGACACTATAAAGATAAGATCTAGGTATGCCAACCAAGACTTCTAGAAGAAATATTATATCCTAGGTAAAATTAACATGTGAATAAGTCCCCTAAGTCCTTAGTAAGATAAAATTACTAGGTAGAAGATATATATTTGCAACAACATCCCCCTTAAGTGCAACTTAGGGATAATATTATTATTCAAATGATGTAAAAGAAATATAAAGATGCAAAGATGGGTTTTGGGTATGGGGCCATTTTAGGTACCCATGTACAAATGCAAATGAAATCTCTCACAAATGAAGAAAATGAAAAAATCCAATGGGAAAAAACTCCTCCCCAAAAGAGAGAAAAGAAACAATCAAGTGATGGAAGATGGAGGACTCTATGATTCCACCCCCGCCTCCCACCCCTTCCCCTCCAACATGTACACCATTCATTAGATATATACATTACAATCAATAGCCCTCCATAAAAGGGAAAGAGAGAGACAATGTAGCCCCCCCACAATGTATAATTTCCTACAAAAATGGTAATTGCTTGAAGACAAAAAATGATCCAATATCGATAAAAAAAAAATTCCTTTCAAAAGAAACAAAACCAAGCACAAATGAAAGAATGCTTCCCATTTCGGATAGGAATTGGGTGATCCCACAATAATGGGTTACAGTTTTTGGCCAAACTTGACATTAAAATAAGGATTTTTCACCAGACATTCACTTTCTTACACCTATAGCAGCTAAACCATTAAGGTTTTGAAGATGAATCAAACTAGTTATTTGTTAGATATTTTGTGTAGATTCTAATTATATTTAAAAAAAGAAAAAATTGTGAATCATTTTATGTAATTTTTAATAACTTATTTTTTCTACTAATCAGCATTTTTAAAAAGTGATGTTTACTTCACCATAACTTTTTTTATAGATAGGATACAATTCTAATTTTTAAAATACAAAATTTTCACACCAATATCTAGGGGATGGATATTTTTCACAATTTTTTGTTACATTTTTTTTTTTTTAATTAATTTTCCAAGTCAGTGTAATTATAATTTGGACAGAGGTGTACTTTGGCCTGCATAACTTTTTTTGTATTCATTTGAATTAAATTATTCTTTTTTTGTTGGAATAAGGACATCAATACCTAGTGCACATGTATTTTTTAGAATTTTTTTTCTCTATTTTTCTATTTTTTTCGTATGTGTGAAATAAAGAACTTGATGTTCATTGAAAATCCTACATTCACAAGAAATAAAAAATAAATATAATAATCAAATTAAACATGTTTAAAATTATACTTTTTCGAAAGCTTATAATAAGGGATGCAAGCTTACAAAACATAAATTTTAAATGAGTTCATTTGATCACCCAAAAGGTAAATCAAAAGTGGTTTTTTATCAACATTTTGATAGGTGTAGAGGAGACTCGATTAAAGGTATGGTTTAAATCTAACAAGGTTCTATCCAAGGGGGTTTGATCTAAGCGGGTTTGATCAATCCCTTTTTAATTAAAATAATTTAAATAGAGTCTTTTAAGTCATAAATCATTAAATTTTCTAAAAATATGTGATTTCAGGCAAAAATCAGGATGTCCCAGAAAGTGTAACTCATTATTGTGGCAGGACCCAATTGAAAGAAAGAAGCATGAAGATGTATGCTAATGTCTTTGAGATCTGCTAATGTGTCTCCTTGTCCATTGAAGATGAAGATGCCACAATCAAATCATGTACATGCGCCCTAATCAAAGAAGAAGGTGTCAAACCAAGACTATGCAAAATGGATGTTGAACAAGATCCAAAGATAATGATGATTTGACAATAGTTGCACAATGAATGTCATCAAAGAGGAGAGATAACCCCTCAAACGTGTCCTAGAAATCTGAAGTGTATGACTCCAAAAACAAGGATGCAATGTTTAATAAATATGAATCCCAATCAGGAAGACAATGAGATACCCATTACAATGAATCATTGGAAGTTCTCAATGAATCACCAACAAAAAATGAATGGTCTTGTTGAACAGGAATGATGGGAGCCTCAATCAATGACTTTGTGGAATGAATCAATGAAAGTGAAGGTACAACAATGGGTGAAGCCATAATAGTGGTTTACACTTTGATGGAGGAAGGAAAATTGAGAAAAAATGACCCCATGGAAAAAAAATTGGTTTTAGGGGTTCGCATGAACCTACATGTTCAACCGAACCATAAAGGGGTTCGACTGAACTAGGGCTCGAGCGAACCCATTAACTATTGGGCCCACATTTCCCGCCCAAAAAACAAAGGAAAAATGCATATTAGTGGGGGTTCGAATGAACCCTGGTTCGCTAGAACCCCTGGGGGTTCCTAGAACGGTTCTAGAACCCCCTTTTTCCCTAATTTTTTAATTTGTTCACACAAAAAACCTAAAATTTTACGCTTTCAAGCTCCGGTTGGGGATGAAAATGGGGGAATATTTAGAAACCAAACTTGGAATCGAGTAGCCTTCAGAACGAGCTATCCAATGAATATAATTTTAGTATGTTTTGGTTTTATTATCTATCTGTTTTTTAAGTTTTATTAAATATAGGTTTTTCATCGAAAACAAAAATCTCTATTCTGCACAAGTGGAAAAATAGAAGATTATAAAAAAAAAAATTTAAAAATATGAGTGCACCAGATATTGAAGTCCTTGATCCAACAAAAAAAAAGAGAAGAAATTCAATACATACAGTAAAAGTTATGCGTTATACAGTCACGCTATGTCTGAATTGTCATTTGATTGATTTCGAAACTTGATTAAAGAAAAAATATTCAATAAAAAACTATCTAACCAAGTGGAAGCACTAGATATCGGAGTTAGAAATCTAAATTTGAAAGAATTGGAATTTTTTCCTTCATGGAAAAAAAGTTATACGTTATACGGTGTGCGTCACTTTTTAAAAATGCTATTTTTTGAAAAAAACCTATTTTTGTGGGAGATGGAAAAAGAAGTGCAATCTGATTCCAAAAAAATTTAAAAAAATATTTTTAGAATCTACAGACAAAATGTGACAAGACTCTAGTTTACATCATCTTCAAATTCCTTACGGTTTAATCCCTATAGGTGCCCAAATGTGGAGATTGTGTTAAAAAAAAAAATATCAGTGTCCAGTTAGGCCAAAAAGTGTAAACCACTATTGTGGGATCACCCCAATTTCCTTTGAAGGAGAAGGAGCATTTGAAGAAACCTTGTCATCCTCACCTAAAGATTCAAAGTATTCCAAATCTTCAAACTCCTACATAATAGCATAGTCATAGGGTATCCTATCTAAAAAATGAAGAGGCACAAGACAATCTAAAATGGGATCATTTGGGAATGGCTAAGTACCAAGATCTCCATATATCTCCCAAATTTTAGTCCAAAGAATATGAGAACACTCAAAATATACAATAGCATTCAAAATTTCCTCATCAACATGCATTGCAATAACTCCTATGGCATGATCCCTTTTGCAATTCCAAGCAATTTTTTTACTAGTTGTGCTTGGAGGAGGAATAAGATCATACAAATGTGGCAGCAAATGAAGCCATTAGAGATGTTTTATGATGTCATCTCTCCATTTTTTATAGTTTCCCCTTTTCAACATAATCAGAGAAGGATGAAATGAAAGCCCCATAATGAACTATGATAAATCTCAAAAATTACAAAGACATTAACCTTCAACAACAATTAGAAACTCCCAAATATGATGAATATTACAAATGAATCCTTCCCAAGCTAACATAACCTTTCCAAGAGTCAGGATGTCCAAGTAATCAATCACAATGCCAAATATGTAAAATACTAAATAAATACTACCTAGGGTTGAATCTAGAAAAAGTGCATGGGAACAATAATAGATCCTTAATACCTTTTTGATGCCACCAAAATCACAAAAAATGGAGATCCAGGAAAAAAGCTATGAGCTTAGAGGTCTAAATGGGAGATTTGACTTTAGTTTCCAATAAAATGTACCTACAAAAAAATCTAGCAAAATGACTTGCACCACTATGATGTACACAAAACTAGTTTTTTGTCAATATCTTGTTCGCAAAGTTTTGATATTTTGGAAAAAATTTATGGCCCATTGAAAAAGATTTCCCTATTAGGACTTGACAGACTAATTGAGAGCAAAAAATAAGACCCTCTGGGTTGGCCCTTAGTCACCATTGTAACCTTGTGCTTTGCGGGTGAAAAAGGGCCGCCGCTAGGCGAGCGACGGTGGGGCTGAGTTTGGGCAGTTGGAGGGTTGTGTTCAAGCGATGCCACCTCCCTATTAACTCCTCAGATTCCAATATGACCTAGGTATGGTAGAAAGGGGATGTGGGAGTGGTTGATGGGTTGACAAAGTATCAACAAAACTTGTGGTGTGTAGTATAGGCTGTAGAAAAAGATTGCATACACAAAAATTCTACTTGATTTTTTTTAAAAACAACTTTAGCTTGCAACCTTTTAAAATATTTTTTCCAACAATAAATATTGCCCAATAATTTTTTTTAGCCCGAACTATATAAATAAATTGCAAAATAGTTTTTTTAAATAGTTTTTTTACAAAATAAAATCATACCTTGTACTTGAGGGGTCGCACAGTCTACTCGGGTATTTTTTTTTCATCAAATATGATTGGTGGGTAATAAAAAAAATAAATCAAAAGTTAAAAGCACCTCCTCTTCTATCTATAGTTCCATAGAATTCCTCCACTATAGTTTCATAATTTAAATGATAACTTAGTATATACAACTAAAGTTATAATTTTGTATAGTTTTTAAAAAAGAATACATTTAATTCATTGAAATATAAATTTATTGTCAAAATAAATATATGAAAATGTTATATTATAATACATAATATAAATAAAAACAATAATGGTATAATAATATATTTTTTCTATTAATTATTTAACATTTTTTAACATGTAAAAGGAAAAATATATTATTATAATATTATAATTTTATCATATATTACATATTATATATGTATAACTATAACTATTATGTGTATATATATATATATATATAAAAAATTTGCTAGCCTCTAATGATTGTGTTATATTAGATAGTAATAAAATGTTTAGATATATATTTTTTTATTTGACTTTTTTTAATATATATATTTAAAGCTAGGTAAGAATTTTATTATAAAATAATTAATATTTAAATTTATTAAATTTAATTGAATGAGTTTAAGTGACAAATTAATATTTTTAAATACAAATAAAGGTAACTTTATATGAATGAATATTGGTTAAATATCATTTTTTTTTAAAGGTGGCATAGTCAAAAAATTATTGAAAATATAAAGAGAGTTTTACATAAATTGGAAGGGTTGCAGATAGAAAACAAAAATCTACAAAAGTGACAAAAATGTTCAAGAGTAAACTGGCAAACTAGGCATGAGCCACAAAAACTTGGTTGAAGAACAAAAGAGAGAAATCTGAAGAATTTTGCAGATTGGACCAAAAACACCAACAAGTGGAGCAAGAGATGCAATAAGGAGACGATGAACATCCAAACAGGAAGACCTGCACAATGATGCCAATGGAATAGAATTATTCCCAAAGCAAAAGATGAAACAACATTGATAATATAGTATCAAAAAATGACCAATCTTTAACTAGTCCTAAGAAGCAAAATCAAAAGGTAAGGAATGAAGGGCTTCCCTTAAGAAGAGCTTCCCTTCGAGGAAGCAATGTCTACAGGCAGAGGAAAATGAGGCTCTTCATGTGGTTCAATGAGAGCATGTTGGATGAGAAGCCGAATCGCCTTGTACAACATATAAATGGGATCACTCATTGAACTTCCATATTGCTGCATAAGAAATATAATACGAACTTTAAATTCACTGTGGAAATCATTTAAAATACTATGAACCATTGCACATAGTAGTTTGGAGAGGTGACTATCAGTCATAAGGTGTTTCTTGCTGATAACACCTCCTACCAGGTTTGATCCCTGGAGGATATCATATTTCTCCAGGGCTAGTTTTAGAGACAAAAGAGGGCACACATGGGGTAGTAAATAATGCCCACAAGGAATTTTACCATTTCTATACATCCCAAAACGTCCATTAAGTTTGAAACAAATTGAGATTCCATTTCATAAGGTAATGCCATTCTATGCATGTCCATCCAATCATAAGCCAAAACAATTTGAATCGAATCCACTACCTGCTTACATTCGAAAGCAAATGATCTTTGCAATTTTTCTTCAGTGAATGGTGAGTCCACTCTAATTTCATGGACTCGTGGGGGGAACCAGTACTCTGAAGAGATTATCCATTGTGGGATACTAGAATTGCTAACCAAATTAAGCAAGAAGCACATATGAAATCTGCAGGAAACAAGTATATGAAGAGAAGCAACTGCCATAGCACCAAAAATAAAACCTTCAACATGCCTGAAGCAATGAGCAATAAATGTTCAGGCATGTTGAAGTCATTCAAAAAGAGCTAATGTTGCCAAGTGTATTATGTTGGGAATGAATAAATTTGGCAGAGTACCCAAGCAAGAACATTTTCCACTAAAAAAGCATTGTAGGCTTATTTTCGATGTCCAATCAAGAGAGCAAGCTCTCATGGTCAAACACCGAAAAAAGAATATAGATCCATTTCCAAAAATAGCCCCAAATATTTAGATAGCTGCCATAATGAAATTGAGCTGGCATACATGAAATTATATTTAATGGAGATTCATGGAAAACAACTTTCCCTTAAAAGGTGTCTGAAAAAGAGGACATTCTCATTTTTAAAACATCAACAAAGGACACATTTTGTAAGCATTTCTTGGAAATAACTAAAATATTCCATGTGTCAGGTTGATAACGATGCAATCAAGAGTGATATACAACTCAGATTTGACAGGAGCATTTACTCACAATCACCACCATGTGAAAAATCTAGTTACAAGATGAATTTAGATGGAATGATAAGAAATTTTGGTGACAATGAGAAAGACTTGTCTGCTAGGAGAAATTACCAAATGTGGAGTGCTGACAAATTTTTTTTACCATTGCCCAATTCAAATTCAAAATTGGGATGGTAAACAAAGACTTTAATTACATCCAATTTAATAAAACCCTATAATAACTTCTCACATGTTAACATGAAACAAGAACACAGACATTCGAATAACAGGGGTAATTTGAAGAGCCTAAAAAATTAAGATTTGATGATAAAGACCTTCTCAAGCTTGTGCAAGTTCAAAAATTCAAGAGGTCATTTCTTGGAAGAGAAGATTGCATTCCTCTGCAGAGAATTCCTAGGAAGTTAAATTCTCATCAATGGATTTATTAGCTAAAAAAATTGCAACAACATTGGATTCCTTGTAGCAATGTGCAATAGTATATAACTTGGAAAATCATCAAGTTGTAATAGAATGTAAGTTAGGATGTAATTCAACTTCAAGTTCCAAGAAGAAGTGCCTTGATTCTTTAAGGCCAAAATTGTTAACATTGAATCCCCTTCAATGAAAAGATGAGATGTTGATAGGTTTTTGGCTAATTTAAGGCCTACACTTAACGCTCTAAACTCCGCCACATTATTAGAGCCTTCAAGGATTTGTTCACACGTTGTTGTGATGAAGGTTCCATTCTAGTCTCTTAGTATAGCAACAATACTCGATTTTCCCTTATTGCCCCTAGAGGCTCCATCAAAATTTAGTTTGATGAAGCCTTGAGGTGGAGGAGACTAGGAAGTGTTGCTTCTTTTAGGAGAAACAAATTTGGAAGAAACTGAACCAACCATAGGAATTCTCAATAAATGCCAATTTTTTAGAATAAAAGCATCCTAGGAAGCAAAATGCCTACTTGAATGAGATTTTTTGTGAAGATCTGAATAAGTTACCTCTGATATTGAAATTTCAATTTTTTGAAGGACTTGAGAAATAGAGGAAGGTTTCTTTCTGAAGATTCAGTTGTTTCTTTCCAACCAAATATTCTAGATTAAAATGGAATGGAAAATCTCCCAAAGGGGTGAGAATATGGAAGATGAACAAACAAAAGGCCAGGAAAGAAAGTGGAGATAAAGTGAATTATGTAAAGGGCTTGACCATCCAAGATTATTTAGTCGCAAACACCAACAAATTTGAGAAAATTCATAATTCAAAAGAAGGCGATTTGTGGACTCAAAAAATTTCCCGCACATAACACATGGGAAGAGATTAGTTATACCCAATCTATCCAATCTCAAACTAGTTAAGATTCTATCTTTAATTCCTAGCCAAGCAAATACCCCAGCCTTGGGGAGGATATAAGGGCCCCAACAAAGTCTAGTAGGAATGGAAATGTTGTCGTTGATATTAACAAGAGAGTTGTAACCATCTTTGACATTGTATTGCCTTGATTTAGATTTTAGCCAAATAATTTCATCCTGTTTATTTGAAAGGTAAACTTGTCTCTTATCCAACTCAACCTTTTATGAATGTTTTAGATGAGATGGAACTTGCAAGAAACTAAAATCCTTCCATTTGCAAATAGTAGGATTAGAAGGGCCAATATCAAGATAATCTCTAACTTTATGACACCATCTAAATTTTAAATCTGATTCTAATTGATTCCAATCCCCTAGCTAATGAAGCAACTTATGAACATTCCAGGTATCATCCCAAAAAAGGGCTTTTCCCCCATTGTTAATCACCCAAGAAAGGTGAGGAAGAAGGATTGATCTACATGAAGAGATAAAGTTACAGATCTTGGACCCCCTAGGGAGCTGCTTTTGTGTAAATATTCTTTCATTATCAAGGGAATCCAAGTATTTGTGTCTCATTAATTTACACCATTTGGTGTCAGGTTTAGTTTAGATTTTCCACACCAATTTTGCTCCTAATGCCTTGTTTTGGAGGAAGGTGTTTCTCAAATCAGCTCCACCATAGATTTTGGGTTCACAAGTGGTGTCCCATGCAACAAGAGGTAATTTCTTTTTAGCAATCACATTTTCCAACCAAAG
>VDFB02078474.1:0-22559 GCA_007258455.2 Sequoia sempervirens
TTATGTTTTTGTATGTCACGGGATATCATCGAGAAATGGACAAGAGAAGATGATAGGACATAAGGAGATGCATGTTAGTTCCTAGACCAAATCCTTCAAAACTTTACCATAGGACTTTTATATTTATTGCTCTTAATCATCAGTGGGCAGATTGTTGTGATGGCCAACAAACACCATGATATGACATAAATCAAGGTGTGCAAGGTTGTACCATCACATAAGACAAGAAGTCATAGACAAGGATGATAATGAATTAGATCAAGAGCACAATTGTCCCAGTCTTTTTGTCATAATCAACCACAAGCAGGAAAAGACAAGGACAATTCATGAAACGTCGTTGCTTCTCTAAATCTTGTTTCTAGGACATCCTTGAAAAATTAGCAACATGATTGCCAATAGGACAAAATAAAACTATGATCATGATACATCATTGTTTTTCTAAATCTCATAGTCAGGACAGCGCTGAGAAACTAGTAACATGAGTATCAAAAGACAAGACAAACGTCATGATACGTCGCTGCTTCTCTAAATCCTGTTGTCGAGATCTAGCTAAAAACTAGTAACATGATGAAAAATCCAAAGACAAGTGCCAAGTGTTTGCCAAGTGTGTCTGGATGCCAAGTGTTTTAATGTCAATATGTTAGGTTTGATGATGTTGAGATGCCAAGGTGTCAAGGTTCTGATGATGCCAAGATGACGAATGCCAAAGATTTCCAAATTTAGGAAGGACACATCTTGAATAATGTTGATGTTGAGAGGATTGATCCCTAAATGTCAAAAGGGATCCCTCAAAATGCCAGTGACAGTGACGATGCCTAGGAAGGATACATCCTAAGGCATAGATGAAAGATCTATTCTTCAAAAGGACGCATCTGAAAGATATTGATGTCAAGAGGAGTCATCCTTAAATGTCAAGAGGATCCCTCAAAATGTCAGATGACAATGAGGATGCCTAGGAAGGACACATCCTAAGGCATAAATGACTGATTTTTCTCTTCAAAAGGACACATCTGAAAGATAACGATGTCGAGAGGGGTGATCCTTAGATTTCAAGAGGATCCCTCAAAAATGTCAGATGATAGTGATGATGCCTAGGAAGGACACATCCTAAGGCATAGATGACAAAGGCTATTCTTGAGAAGGACACATCTAAAAGATAACCAAGAGTTGACAGTTTGACCAAATTTGACTGAATTGACTTGTGTTGACTATATATCAATATTGACATGCTAATGTAATTGTCACGTTGAGTAAATGGTTACCAAAATTTGGTTGCAGTAATTGGCTTATTTTGAGATGACCTATTTGACTTGAAGACTTTTTGACATGTGTGCTAGTGTAATGTCATGAACTCTAATGGACTGACCTAGTGCGGCCTCGGGGGCTCATCGACAGATGGCCTTGCCTACATCATACACTCAGAGACCTCATAGTTCGACACGACCAATGACTTTGTCTTGATGATGAAATATTGCATCATGATTTTATTTTGACAAACCTAAAAGGACTAACCTAATCTCTTAGGGACTCAAAAATGAGTTTTACCTACATAGCAAATGCGTAGGGACAACATAGTTTGGACAAATGACAAAGACTAATTGATTTGACAGACTTGACAAGAAATTACTCTGGTTTTTGTGATTTTGAGATAGTTTGACGTTTGACAGACTTGACAAGAAATTACTCTGGTTTTTGTGATTTTGAGATAGTTTGACGTTTGTTGTGGTTTCTTTAGGACATTTAATAATGTTTTTGGTCTTTCTTCAGGACATTTTGCCATGTTTTTTTCCTTTTTCATTCCTTTTTGTGATGTTTTTATCTTTTTTGTAGGAATTTTTGTGATGTTTTTGTCTTTTTTCAGGACTTTTACAATTGCCTAGACCATGCATGATATCCATTGTAGTCACATGATAAAAATTTGGCCCCTAGTCAAGTCCAAGACTTAGCCAATTTTAAAGGACGTGAAAGGGATATGAATGGGGTGCTGGATGGACAGTATTCAGGACTTGATGTCAACCATTTTTCAACCATGAAAGGAAGGGTATGATTTCATGGTAGATGTTGTGGCAGTGACAGAAAATTTGTTTCATCATTGGCCAAGACAGATAAAGTAACAGCAGATGGCAAAGCAATGATTGATTACACATGGTGCTTGTTTGCCAACTTTTCACCATGGTACTTATCCAAAGCACCTGTTTGCCAGCTTTTCACTGGTGGATGAGTTATTTCTCTTTACTATTTTTGTCATTTTTTCATTTTATTTATTTATTTATTTATTATTTTTCAATTTTTTTGTATTTTTAAAGTTTTCAACTTGACTTTATGATGCTATGCATAGAACTTTTGGAGATGTAGACTATTGATAGGCTTTTTCAGTTGTTCTCCATTTGGAGTTGCCAACTGATAAGCTCCAAAACCAAAGGAGGATATGATGATGTAGGGACCTAGCCAATTTGGTTCAAATTTACCAAGTTTTTCTCTATTAGCCTGATTCTTAGGGTTTTGCATGAGGACTAGGTCACCAACGTCAAACTTCCTGACCATGACCCTCTTCTTGTAACTATGATAGAGACGGTTCTAATATGCCTATAGATGGTTCAGAGAATTATTCCTTCTTTCCTCTAACATCTCCATCTCGTGTAGATGTGACTGTCTATACTCATCATCGGTCAGACCCTGTAGGGAGACTCGTAAGGAAGGAATTTCAACCTCAATGGGCAAGATGGCCTCAGCTCCAAAGACCAGGGCAAATGGGGTGGCTCCCATATGTGTACAAAT
Organism: Sequoia sempervirens; assembly: GCA_007258455.2. NCBI lineage: Eukaryota > Viridiplantae > Streptophyta > Pinopsida > Cupressales > Cupressaceae > Sequoia > Sequoia sempervirens. The sequence continues at coordinate 2,779 of VDFB02078474.1, forward strand.
GCTAGTGCGGTAAGCCCATAGAGCAGAGTTGAGTTGAATATGCCAGTCATGGCCAACGTCATTGATAGGATTTTTAAGTATTTTAACAATGGTTTTATTTGACGCCTCGACTTGACCATTTCCTTCTAGGTAGTACAGAGAGGAAAAATGATGTTGGATATGAAATCACTCACATAACTCACGAACGTCTTATTTTTTAAACAGATGTCCATTGTCAGTGATGATGGATTGTGGAAGGCCATACCAGCAAATGATATAGTTAAGAATGAACTTGGAGATTTGTTTTCTAGTTATGTACATCAGAGGGATGGCTTCAATCCACTTCATAAAGTACTCAGTGGAGGTTATAATGAATTTGTGGCCATTGGACTAGGTAAGATGGATCTTTCCCATGTGGTTGAGTCCCCATTGCACGAAGGGCCAAGGAGAAGTGATTGGTCAAAGTTCTTGTAATGGAGCGTGAATCAAATCAATGTGAATCTAGCATTGGTGACAAGTCTTGACATATTCTAGTGCATCTTTCTCAATGGTCGACCAATAGTACCCAAGTATCATTATCTTCTTGGCTAGAGTAGGACCACTCAAATGAGACCCGCATATACCCTCATGTACTTTGTGTAAGGTTGTGTGTGCTTCATTGGTGTCGAGACATCTAAGGAGGGTGTTATCAAAGCTATGGTGATAAAGGGTGTTGCAAATGATGGCATATCTTGTGACTATTTGGATAAAAGACTTCCTCTGGTTATTGGACAGATTAGGGGGGAGGGTTTGAGACTTAAGGTAGTCATGAATGTCTTGGTACTAGGGAGAATTAGGACCAACAAGATTGCATACCATCTCTAATTATGGAATATCATAGGTGGGGACCAATAGTTGTTCTATCAGGAATTCCAGCTGAGGCATATTACTTGGAATGTCAAGGAGAAAGCCAATCATAGCCATTGCATCTCCTACCTTGTTTTGTGCTCTTGAAACTTGCTCGAAAGTCACCATGTGAAAGTATGTTTGGAAGCTATCAACCACTCATTTGGAGGGCATTAGCTTCTCATCTTTTGTGTCATATTCATCATTAACTTGGTTGATGACTAATTGAGAATCCCATAGACATGTAGTGCTCTGATTTTCCATTTTATTATGATTCTAAGTCTTGTAACCAGTGCCTCATATTCCGCCACGTTATTTGTGCATGGGAAATCTATGCGGAAAGACTTGGGAATGGAATCTCCTTAAGGGGTGATAAACAATATCCCTGCCCCCAAGTGATGATTAGTATGTGATCCGTCAAAGTATAGCCTCCATGGTGATTTTGGTTATGTATGGAATATTTACTCATCTAGGAAATTTTCCACTAAGGGGTGATCACTTTGTATAGGAGCGTTTGCCAATTGGTCTGCAATCACTTGTCCTTTGATTGCTTTTCTTTCTACATATTGAATATTGTATTCTCTCATAATCATGACCCATTTTGCCAGATGTCCTATCAATGCTGCATGACTCAAGAGATATTTGAGGGGGTCAATCTTTGCTACCAACTGTGTCTGGTGGCTCAACATATAATGTCTTAGCTTCTAAGTTGCAAAGACAACTACTAGACAAGAACGTTCTATTGATGTGTAATTCAATTCATATCTAACCAATGTTTGACCAATATAATATATGGCCCTTTCTTTATCTTCTTGGTCATTTTGTGCTAGCAATGCCCCCAGTGTTGAAGCAATGGCAGAGATGTATAAGATCAAATGTTTTTCGTGAATGGGTGAAATGAGGACTAGTGGTGACAATAAGTAGTCTTTTATTTGCTGAAAGGTTTCTTGGAATTTATCTGTCCATACAAAGGGGATGCCTTTGCACAAAAGATATTGGAATGGTTGAAATTTTTAGACCAATTTTGCTGTAAAGCGCTGGATAGATTGTACCCTGCCCTATAGAGTCCTGAGTTCGCTTATTCCTTTGGGAGGAGGCATGTCCATGATGGCTTTGAATTTTGCTGGATCAACTTCAATTCCTTTTTGAGAAACTATGTATCCCAAGAGTTTACTAGATGTTACGCCAAAGACACATTTCTTAGAATTTAGTCGGACTTTGTATTCTTCTACTCTCTTGAAAATTGTGTCTAACACCTTCAGATGATCTTTTCTTGTTACTGATTTAGCCAAAAGTTCATGTACATAATCTTCCATTATTTTATGAATCATTTCATGTGTAAGGAAAGCTAAGGTGCAGAACTAACTCTCCTAACATCAAAACCTCAGGGAAGAATGCAAAGATACTTTTAAATTTTCAGTTATAGTCTAATTAAGATACACTTGAAAGAGATAACACAAATAGAGAAATAATCATACACAGATGAACACTAGATTTACGTGGGAAAACCCTTACGGGAGAAAATCCCCTTTGTAAATTATAGTAATGGAATTACATACAGAGATTAGACTTATCTTTCTAATGTCAATTTACAATAGCATAATCCTTGATCAACCTTGTACAGAATATTTAAGATTCAATACACTCATAATTAAATTCACTGATCACTCATCGAACTGGTCATCCAACCATTCATCCAACTGTTCATCAAACCAATCACAATCTTCCATCTCTGAGTATATCCATGATGCCCATGGCTTTTTGATCTTCCTCTTAGTAATAGCCACAACAGTCCAACTGCTAGCGGTTCCCATTCTACTCCCTAATTGGTCAAGGACAAACCATGTAGGATGGTCAATCGGTCAAAGGCATTCAAAATGTATTCACATGTCAGTGAGACACTATCCATGTCTCCCCGATGCCACAAGACTCAACCCTCAATGTCGCCAAGAGTCATTGCTATCAGCAAGAGGTTCCACCAAGTTCACAGGGTCGCATCAACCTCAGCAATATCATTGGTGAGACAATCACTATTCGATGAGACATCATACCAATGTTCAAAGGTCACATAGATAAGAGTATTCCCATCGGAAAGACTATCGTCCTTCACCAAGAGATCATACTGAACCTTCATGTTATTCTGAAATGTCCAACAGTCAACAAGACTTACTGCTATCACTGAGAGGTAATATCGAATACTCACACCTTTCGCCGAAGACTTCAGTTGCTAGGAGTCTCACCGAAGACACTCGTTAACAAACACCAATGTCAACATGACTTACCACTTTCACCAAGAGGTTACAATGAAGATGACAGCTAGTCAGCGAAACCACAACCATTGGCAAGACAATCAATTGTTGCTAAGACTTCATAACGAAGCCTTCAAGTTATCTCGATGACTCTGAGTGTAGCTATCGATGAGACATGCCATATCGATAAGACTTTATACCAAAGCAAGCCTTTCTGCCAAGGGTCTCCCCAATGAATTTGAATGTAAAACTTTCGGTGAGACTTTCTATATTAGTAAGACTTCATACCGAAGCATATGAGTTACTTCGATGGCTCCAGATGCTATGAATCTCCCTGACACCGCTTGTTGCCCAGAGTCTCCCTGATATCTGATAAGAATGGCTTGTCGGCCAAACCAACCCACTCAGCATAGGGTTATAGTGAATGCCACAAGTCACAGCAACAACACTAGTCAGTAAGATAGAAACATTGTCTCGGCAACCTGTACAAACCACAAGGTTACTAAACTGCCAGTCGGCCAGACAAAAGGAATGTCACATCAACTTGGCTCTTTCAAAGGTTTCATCTTGTGAGATTGAGGCACATTATTCCAACAAACTCCCACTTGACGAAGATCACACAGGCACCTCCAGAGCACAACAAAACTACTAAAATTCATGGGCATTGAGGCCCATCGAATTGGCACACCACCTAAACTTGTCTATGCTCAGTGGCTTTGTTAATGCATCTGCAACATTCTCTAGAGAATCCACTTTTTCTAATGATACCTTTCCATCCTCCACCATATCCCGTACAAAATGATACTGTACATCTATATGTTTTTTCCTGGCATGGAAAGTAGGATTCTTTCCCAAACAAATAGCACTCTGACTATCACAGTAAATAGTTATTTTCCCTGCATCAAAACCAATATTAGAACACAAATGTTTCAACTAGATTGCTTCTTTACAAGCATGTGTAGCTACCATGTATTATGCCTTTGTAGTGGACAAAGTGACTATAGCCTGCCACTTACTCATCCAACTCACTGCACCACCATTCATCATGAAAATATATCCACTGGTGGATCTTCTGCTGTCAATGTCCCCTATCGAATCAAAATCCACATAGCCTCAAATACTGAGATTCCTTTGTGATTCAACAAAGTTCCCATGGTAACAAAAAGCATATTCTGAAGTGCCCTTCAAATATCTAAATACCCTTTTCATAGCATCCCAATGTGTTCTTCCAAGATTAGCCATAAACCAACTAAGTACTCACATTGCTTGGGCAATGTCTGGCCTTGTATAGACCATTTCATACATAAGATTTCCAACCGCACTAGCATAAGGCACACTGGTCATGTCCTCCATCTCAGTAGGAGATTTCAATCTTCAATAGATAGCTTCCTTCCCTACAAAACTGGAACAACTAGCTGCTTGCAATCATTCATACAAAATCTCTCTAGAACAGTCTTGATATACTTACTCTGACTAAGCCAAAGTTTTCTACTATTCCTATCCCTGGTTATTTCCATTCCTAGAATATACCTAGCTGCACCAAGATCTTTCATTTCAAATTTTGCAGACAACTGAGACTTAAGATCAGAAATCATTAACTTACTATTTCCTATGAACAAAATATCATCAACATAGAGAGCAATAATAAGAACTTGATCACTTTTAGCTTTGTAATACACACAATGATCATATTTTGATCTTACAAATCCCAATGACAAAACAAGCATGTCAAACTTCTGGTACCGCATTCTAGGAGACTGTTTTAACCCATACAGAGATTTATTTAACTTGCAAACCAATCTTTCTTTACCTTTTTCCACAAAGTGCTCAGGCTTGGACATATAAATCTCTTCTTCAAGATCACCATGAAGAAATGTTGTCTTCACATCCATCTATTTGACCTCTAAGTCATACACTGCTGCAAGTGACAAAAGAAATCTAATGGACGTCAGCTTGGCTACAGGAGAAAAAATTTCTCCATAATCAATTCCCTCTACCTAGGAATAACCCTTCGCAACCAACCTCACCTTATATTTTTCCACACTACCATCTAGACCTATTTTCTTTTTAAATACCCATTTATAGCCCATAGCTTTTCTGCTTTTAGGCAAGGGCACCAAACTCCAAGTATCATTCTTTTCTAATGATTTCATTTCTTCATTCATGGCTTCCAACCAAGAGTCTGAATCAGACATTCTAAATGCCTCTTTCACAATCCAAGGCTCATCAGTGCTAGAAATTAAAGCATAGGAACAAATAGAATCTATCAGAGAAAAGCCATACCTATTAGGTTGCTTTCTTTCATGAGTTGACCTCCTCACTTGTTGAGGCTGAGGTTTTTCTTCTTCTTCAGAACTTTCAGAACTACTTGAGCTCTCCTCAGTTTTAGGTACATTTTGAATTTTCAATTCCTCTTTATCTAGTGTAGGAGGAATTTCAACTACATCCTTTTTATTTTTTGATTTTTTCTATGACTACAGATCCAAGGTAGAAGGCTTCACCTCACGAAAGATAACACTTCTATTATATAGAACCTTCTTCGTATTAGGATTCCAAAGCTTGTAGCCTTTTATGCCAGCACTATAACCAATAAAAATACATTTGACAACTTTTTTCTCCAATTTAGATCTTTTCTCATACGACACATGTGCATACGCCTCAGACAAAAACACAAATATGTCTTAAAGAGGGCTTCTTACTAGACCATGCTTCGAAAGTTGTTTTCTCAACAAGAGCAGAATTCAGAGAATGGTTTATCAAGTAACATGTTGTAGCCTCAGCCCATAACTTCTCCAAGCCAACACTACTCAGCATACTTCGTTCTCTTTCCATCACTGTCCTATTGAACCTTTCTGCAAATCCATTTTGTTGCGGAGTGTAATGTGTAGTTTTATGTCTTTTAATCCCATGATCTTTACAGTACCTCTCAAAATCATCAAAACAAAATTCACCACCATTATCCATCCTTAAGCATTTTATTTTTCTTCTAGTCTGATTTTCTACAAGGTTTTTAAATTCCTTAAACTGACTGAACACTTTTGATTTACTTTTCAAAAACTAAACAAATGTTCTTCTCGAATAATCATCAATGAATAATACATAGTACCTTGACTTAGACAAAGATGGAACATTCACTGGACCAAAAACATCATAATGAATATAATCAAGAAAACTAGAAGATTTGTGAGGACTGGAATGAAATGAAACACGGTGTTGTTTACCATATATACAATGTTCACAAAACTCAAATTTGAGGTTACAATCTTCAAGCCCCTCAACTAGGTTTTTAAACCTTTCTCACCAATGTGGCCTAGCCTATGATGCCGAGCATAGTCTTTTCTGCTAGAAGTTTAACTCCATAGAGTTTACACTATCAGGAATTTCTTCCTCTTTTCCTCCATGAGTAGCTTTATGTGACTTGGCAGAGACACTATTACTTTGCACACATGTGCATCAAGCTTATACAAGGTACCAATACGAGCACCTCTTGCTAGCACCATAGAGCCTCTAGTCATCTTGCAGCCATTTCCAGAGAATGTGACTTGCACTCCAATATCATTTAGCATACTAACAGAAAGTAAGTTTTGAGCCAGACCTGGTATATGCATTACATCATTAATTCCCTTCACTCTTCCATCAAGGGAATTGAATTCTGACTCTTCCACAACCAACAATTTCCAAAGATGAATCGCTTGTCAAATACACCTTTCCACCATCGTATTTTTCATACTTCATGAACCAGTCTCTATGAGATGTCATGTGGAAAGATGCTCCAGAATCAATCGTAGACATCATCTGACACGTAGCAAGGCTGGCAATGAAAGCGGTTGCATCACTGAGAAGAATCATTGTCAGAAGAATTCTTCTTCTTCTTTTTCTCCTCTTTACATCCTTTCGGACATGACCAGGTTGCCCACAGTTCCAGCACTTCACCTTGAACTTCTTGCCAGAGACTTTGATCTCCCCTCTAATTTCAATTTGGACTTCTTGTCCTTCTTGCCTTTCTCTTTCGATCTGCCTCTATAGCAAGAGCTTCCTTTGCCATCTTAAAGATTTCCTTCTCATCCTTATGATAACAAAGAAGCAACAACATCTTCCATCTTAAAAGTGGATGTCGTACTCCCATAGCCATCACCAGGTGATCCCAAGAATCTGGCAAAGAACATAATAAAGCATACAACGATCTTCATCTTCAATCTTCACACCAACAGATGTTAACTTTGCAATCAACATGTTGAAATGTTCAAATGATCAACAATAGATCCTCCCTCCTACATTCTCAAAGAGTACAACTTCTTCCTCAAGAACAATTTATTCACCAAGGACTTGCCCTGATAAATAGCAGTCTTTTCCACAAGGAAGATACAGCTCTTTTTTTCATGAACATTCAAGAACAAAGTCTACTAAATAGAGCCTTATTAGCCCCTTAGATTTTCTATCTGCAAGGTCCCAATCTTCTTGCTTCATATGCCTGTAGGCTTTTTTCTAGACACAACAATCCAAAGATCATGATCAACTAACAAATCTTCCATTTTAAGTTTCCACAACTCAAAATTGCTGCCATTGAATTTCTCAATTTCAATCTTTCCTAACGTGCTTTCCATCTTAACCTATAATTTGAATTACTAAACTTCTACAAGACTCCCACTGAACAAAAATTAACACAAAAAACCCAACGCACCCACAAGGATAACACAATTGGCCAGGCTCTAATACCACTTGTAAGGAAAGCTAAGGTGCAGAACTAAATCTCCTAACGTCAAAACCTCATAGAAGAATGCAGAGATACTTTTAAATTTTCAATTACAGTCCAATTAAGATACACTTGAAAGAAATAACAAAAATAGAGAAATAATCATACAAAGATGAACACCAGATTTACGTGGGAAAACCCTTATAGGAGAAAAACCCACCACACCAAGAAAGTCCCCTTTGTATTACAATAATGGAATTACATACAGAGATCAGAGTTATCTTTCTAATGTTAATTTACAATAGCATAATCCTTGATCAACCTTGTATAGAAAATTTAAGATTTAATACACTCAGAATTAAATTCACTGATCACTCATTGAACTATTCATCCAACCATTCATCCAACTATTCATCAAACTGGTCACAATCTTCCATCTCTAAGTATATCCATGACGCCCATGGTCTGTCAATCTTCCTCTCAGTAATTGCCACAATAGTCCAACTGCTAGCGGTTCCCATTCTGCTCCCTGATTGGTCGAGGACAAACCACATAGGATGGTCAATCATTCAAAGGCATTCAAAATGTATTCGGATGTTGGTGAGACACTAACCATGTCTCCCTGATGCCACAAGACTCAACCATCAATGTTTCCAAGAGTCATTTCTTTCAGCAAGAGGTTCCACCGAGTTCACAAGGTCGCATCAACCTCAGCAATTTCATCGACGAGACAATCACCATTCAATGAGACATCATACTGATGTTCAAAGGTCACATAGATAAGAGTATTCCCATTAGCAAGACTATCGTCCTTCACCAAGAGATCATACCAAACCTTCATGTTATTCTGAAAATCCCAACAGTCAACAAGACTTACCGCTATTGCTGAGAGGTAATACCGAATGCTCACACCTTTTGCCAAAGACTTCAGTCGCTAGGAGTCTCACCGAAGACACCCGTTAACAAACACCAATGTTGGCAAGACTTACCACTTTTTCCAAGAGGTTAAAATGAAGATTCCAGCCAGTCAGTGAAGCCACAACCATCGGCAAGACAATCAACTGTCGCTAATACTTCATACCGAAGCCTTCAAGTTATCCCAATGACTCAAAGTGTAGCTATCGGCAAGACATGCCATATCGATAAGATTTTATACCGAAGCAAGCCTTTCAGCCAAGGGTCTCCCCGATGACTTCGAATGTAAAACTTTTTGGTGAGACTTTCCATATTGGTAAGACTTCATACCGAAGCATATGAGTTACTCCAATGACTCCAGTCGCTATGAATCTCCCCAACACCGCTTATCGCCTAGAGTCTCCCCAATATCCGATAAGAATGGCGTGTCATCAAGACCAATCCACTTGGCAGAGGGTTACAATGAATGCCACAAGTCATAGCGACAACACCAAATGACAAGATAGAAGAATTGTCTCAGCAACCTATACAAACCACAAGGTTACTAAACTACAAGTCAGCCAGACAAAAGGAATGTCACACTGACTTCACTCTTTCAGAGGTTTCAGCCTAAGAGATTGAGGCACATTATTCCAACATCATGAAAGATTGTGCTCATAGCCCTCTAATATGTGGTGCCTACATTTTTAAGACCAAATGGCATGACATTCTAGCAATATGTACCCCAAGGGAAAGTGAATGTTTTTTTATGTTGGTCTTTGGGAGCAATATGAATCTGATTATAGCCTGAGAAACCATCCATGAGGGACATCATCTCGTATCCTGTCGTGAGGTCGACTATGATATCAATATTTGGCAAAGGAAAGTCATCTTTTGGGCATGCCTTGTTTAAGTCTTTCAAATTTGTGAAGAATCAAATCATTCCATTTGGCTTCATTACTGGAACAAGGTTAGATATCCATTCAACATAATCAATAGACTGTATGAACCCAGTGTTTAGAAGTTTCTTCAACTCAGCTTTGACCAATAGCATGACCTGAGGATGCATTTTGCATAACTTTTGTTTAACTAGTTTGACGTTTGACAATAATGATAGATGGTGTAGAACCAGTTCTAGGTCTAGTCCCGGCATGTCGGCATAGGACCATGCAAAGTTGACTTTACATTCTACAAAGAATTTTTGAAATTTTGGTCTCTCTTCTTCAATCAAGGGTGCAGCAAAGAGGACCATTTTAGGATCTTCTATTGTCGATATGTTGTCTTCTATGGTGTCCTCTATGAGCATAGCTGATTTCTCTTGTGTTATGGGAAGAAAGTCCAGTCCTCCATCTTTGGGCACCTCAAAGAGGTTTTCACCCATAGATACATCCTTTGTTTTTACCTTTTTTTCGTCAGAAGGTTCCTTTTGGTTTTCACCTAGAGACATTTCATTTTTTTCTTTATTCCTATTTTTAGTTTTGTGACTGGAGGATGGAGAAATCTCGCCGAAGTAGGCTGCACAATCTAGGTCAATGGTGAATCTTGCCTTGTGATCACCACTGGGTATGCCCTCACGTAATCCCATAAATTCTGTAATAGAATCATCATTCTGAAAGGTGTCTAGGACTGGCAGGCCTTGTTGGTCCCAATCGATTAATTGTGGATAGACTAAGGAAATGCCATCGTCAGCGTTGGTGAATTGAGTGGAGGATGCAGAAAGCATGTAGATGGATTCAAAGATATTGTAGATGAAATTATCATCATCCAATTCCACATCGGACTCTATCCAATATTCCCCTTCACTCATTTCATATTCATTTTCAAAGTAAGGGGTGAAGGACTCGAAGTCATGGTTGGTAGTCTTATCTGGCAATTCAGATACATTCAACTGATGGTGACTAGATTCAGTTGGTGGGTCTTGTATGTCACGGGGAAGGGAAATGTAAATGTGACTATGTGGTGCCTAATCAATTTAAAATGTTTTCCAAAAATTTTGTTCAGAGGTAAGCTCCCTCGTTTCAACAAATAAATCATCGAGGCAACAGTCACTTAAGGATCTTTGGGAGCCAAATTCCCACTCTTGGGAGTCAGTTTCGATAAAGTTTTCCTTAGTGGTCTCGACACTTTTCGAAGCATGCACGTGCTCACTCAAAAGTCCACTAGTACGTTGGTCGTCATTGTCGAGAAATCCATACCCTAATCCAAGATACTTTGGTATTTTGAAAGATTATATGGGCTCTCTTCATCCAATTTTATTTTTGCCTAGTCCACTAGTTCCATTGTATCCCTTAACCCTCATCATGTCATATCCCTTGCCATATTTCTTAATTGGTAATGGGGGTAGGTCGGCCATTTGTTTATAGAGCCATCTTATAATATCGGCAAGGTCCTCGTTACTCATGTCTCCCCATTTTATGAAAACCATTTTTGGTGGAACTTTGAAAATTTCTTTGGGTTCCATTCTAAAACATGGCCAACCATAGATCTTCAGAGACTTGGGTATTGTTGTGATGCTATATGCCATATGTAGTTTGAATTATCCATAGCCTAGGTCATGGATCTTGACATTGGATTCATTCTTAGGAAGTGTGGAAGATGGTGGCATGGTGGAAGATGTGAAAGATGATTTGAGTGTGGATGGGTCAATGTATTTAGAAGAAGAGGTGCTAGGAGCTTCTCAGTTGATGGGCACTCAATTTTCAGAAATACCCCTTAGGTTGGTACAATAGTGAAAAGGGTCAGGGTCTCCATATATAGTGATTTATGTGTCGTCAAATGGGAATTTTAAGAATTGGTGATATGTGGAGGACGGCTTTTAGGGCATGAATCCATGGGCAGCCGAGTAAGATGTAAGGTAATTCTAGATCCAGGACCTGGCAAGTTGTATCCACAATGATTGGTCCCACTCTGATAGGAAGAGAAATAATAGCTCACAAAGAATGTTCTTCGTCATCATATGCTTTTATGGTTATAATCTTTATAGCGTCCACGCATACATCAGAAAACCCTAGAGCCTTAGCCAGTTTCAAGGAGCATATGTTCAATCCTACTCCACCATCTACTAAAACTCTTTTGACCTTGTGCTTATGGATGAAAGTTTTGATATGTAATGTGTCATTATGGTTGGTCTTGGGTGACGAGTAATCTTGATCAGAAAAAGTGACATGGTGAGGTGTAGTGAGGTATCCCACCATGGTCTCAAATTGGTTGACATCAATATCCTTAGGGATGGAGGACTCTTGCAGGGTTTTATCCAGTATAGCATTATGCATGGGAGAAATGTGAAGCAACTCAAGTATGGAAATATGCACGGGAGTTTTTCCAAGTTGGTCGATAAGGTTAAACTGGCTCTTAGGTTGCCACTACTTTGTGGTCAAGGTGGGTTGTGACTGCCTAGGAGATGGACTAGGTATGGTGATCTTAGGTTGCTTAGCAGGAGGCAGACTAGCTATGGTGATCTTGCCACTTCAAGTAGTGGCATTGCATTGGGGTGCTCATTTGATTGTGATGGTGTTGATGTATTCATCATCAGTTTGGACATTGTTTATAGTAGGTCCACCGAAATAGTCATACTTGGCACAGGCGTAAATGGCATGATTATTGTTTGTCTTACAACCTGACTTGGAAGCATTATTAGAACCATGGTCTTGCAATGGGATCTTATGAATGGTATGGTCAGAATTTGATGGAAATTTTGGCCCACCTAATTCAATTATTTGACTCTCGATAAGGTCTTGCACAATATTTTTAGTTGTCAACAGGATGATGTCTTATGTCCTTTAGCCCAGTGGTAAGCATAGAAGGCACTATCACCAAACCATGATGGTTTAAAATTCCCTGGGTCATATGGCTTTGGTTCTTCAAGTGTGATCTGACCATTTTGAAGGCATTTCTTAAGGACTTCCTCCATGGGCTCACCCAAGGAAGTATATGTGCGACCCCTAGGGAATTGTCTTGTTTGACGGTATTGTCCTTGATTTTGACTGTTTTGACCATTTTGGTTGTTTGGGGGCGTTAGTATCGTTGTTGGCTTTTTTTGCGATTGAACCCCTTTCAGAGCTCGTACAGGACCCATAGTGTTTACAGCCTTGGCATCAACTACACCATCATTGGTAACATGTTTATTTTTGGTCCAGTACTTATTTTTGTTAGTGGACAGATTTGTGTTTGTGTTTCTAGGACCCTGCTTTAGCTCTCCCTTTGCAATAAGGGCTTTCTCAATCTAGAAACCTTTTTCGACTAGGTCCGTGAAGCTTTTGCAACAATGCACTTGTAATGCATATTTTAAGGGTCATAGAAGTGTTTGAATGAACATGTCCGCCTTTTCCTTTTTGGGTATGTTGATGTGACAACAACTAACTAGACTTCTCCATTTTTGGAAGAATGGGATGAACGTTTCGCCAACATCCTCTTGCATGAGATTGCATAAGCTAGTAATAGAGGTGTCCATGTCAATGTTGTATGAGTATTTTTTATGAATTTTTGTTTAAGTTCATCACATGTTTGAATATCTTTTTGAGTGGAGAACCATTCAAGGGCAGGACCTGCAAGACTTTTAGAAAAGAGTCTCATCAAGTATGTTGGTTCATATGCGACATCCATACAGTTGGATGCAAATTCTTGGACGTGTTCAATAAGGTTTGTATTTCCTCTATATTTGGTAAAATTAGGTGACACATATCCCAAAGGAAATGGTGGCATGTATAAGTTCATGTCAAAGGGGTATACAAAAAAATTGTATGACACTTCTGATTTCTGGCCGGATAGTTGTATTTTTTTCTATGGTCTTCTCTAGAGCCATCAACTTTGCTTGCAATGCATTGATTATAGGGTCATTTGTGGTCCCATACATTGGATTGATTGGTATGCCATAGGTCCCCATTTGTTGTGAGTGGATGTTGGTGTGTTGTTGAGGGATGGGTTGTTCTAACATGTATGATGTGTTCTAGTTTGTGTGTTGTTGGTATTGAAAGTTTGGATTGTGGGTATGTTGGTGGGTATGAATATGGGATAATTATGTCAGAATGTGTCCCCCAACCATTTGGGTCGATATTTGAGGAATATGGTGACCATGAATATTTTGATGTGTGAATGATGCCATATATTGTGTGTTTTGACTACCTTGTCCAAATTGTTGGGTTTGTACAGGGGGAATGGTCATATTTTTTCCTTGGGAGGTGATGGCATTAGACTATGTTCATGTATGAACATTTTGTTGTGGTCCTTGAATAAAGATACGTCATTTACCTCCACCCAAAGGATTATGTGAGATACCAATGAGACGATATGATGAAGATGTACTCATGGTACTAGATGTAGTTGTCAATGGAGGATTTGTATGACTTGATGATTCCCCCATGGCATTGACCATAGTGGTAAAGAGAGGATTGGAATAACTTTTCCACACTGCCGAGGACCCAAAGGTGGCTCCAGCCGATTGTGACAATATTGTGGCTATTGTGGGAAATGTGACGGATTGTGTTCCTCCAATGGATGTAGCATTTATTGAATTAGAGTTGTTTGGAATGTTGGAGGTAGCTCTCATGGTCATTGTGACATTTTGTGAGGTAGCGTCAAAAAAGGTATTGCTTGTGGTGTTTGGAGGTTGACCACTATTTGACATGTTATGTGTATTGTTGATGTTATTGGTAGGAAATGTCGATCTTAGGGTATCAGTATCGAACCCATGAGGTAATTTTTCTCCTTGACTTAAAATTATGGCCAAATATTTGTCTCTGTCAGATGAGACCATTTGTTCTACAAAGTAGGCCACCTCTGGATCTTGTGCTACTACCTCTCGGTTTTCCTCAAGTATTTTCCCATATTCATCCTTATGTAAGAATGGTTCAAAAGGGTTGTTTGATGAGCATGGTATGGTCGTGAGAGGTTGAGTATTCGTGTTGCTAAATGGGTTGTCAAAAATCTAATTTGGGTCATAAGTGTGATTGGTGACATTGGAATTAGAATCTTTCCCAAAGTTTTTCATTTGTCTTTTCTTTCTTTGGAGTCTAGTTTCCACCATAAAAGGGAATTTCTCAAATGAGGGTAATGAAAATGATGGCTAAATGTAAGGATGATACTAGCCTATGCTTTTTTTTTTTCTTTTGTGATAAAAGGATGAAAATGCAAGACTATGTTTTTTGAATTTTTTATAGTGAGGGATGACAATGCAACAGTGTTTCCTAAAGAAAATGGCCAATGCAAAATGACGACTAGGATGAAAAGTTATGACAAAATTTTGGTATTTTGGAATAAAGGATGACAATGCACAGGTGATGACTAAGGAAATGGTGATGCAAAATGACAAGGTTGTCAAAGCCAAAGTGTCGAATGAGAACGTAATCAAAGGAAAATCAGATTTGTTAGATGGGTTAGCACAAATAACATAAAAATCCAATGATATAACGAAGTACAAAGGAAATCAAATGAAAACGAAAGGAAATATATCACCGAGTGTCTCCATCTTCCATGATTGACCTTCGTTACACCAAATCATAACTTCCAATACCAACAACACACGTCGTACATACCACAACAATCCGTACCACTGCAATATACCAACATTCACGCACACCAGACAGGAACACATGGTGTACCAGGTAACCCAACATACGGAAACGTAAACGACCCTACCATAGATGAACTCAAAGCAAGAATGAGAGATATGGAGAAAAATATGCAAAACATGTACATTTCAGGCAGGAAATCAGAAATATCATATGACCTAGATGTATACCCTTTCGACATGAACTTACGTATGCCTGCATTTCCACCAGGATACGTGTCACCCAACTTCACAAAATATAGAGGCAAAACAAATCCCATTGAACATGTTCGCGAATTCGCAACCAACTGTATGGATATCGCCTACGAACCAACATACTTGATGAGACTTTTTTCCAAAAGTTTGGCAGGCCAAGCCCTTGAATGGTTCTCAACGCAAAAAGATATCCAAACATGGGATGAACTCAAATGAAAATTCATAAGAAATTACGCGTACAACATTGACATGGATACCTCTATCACTAGCTTGTGCAATCTCACGCAAGAAGACTCTGGTGAGACATTTATTCCATTCTTTCAAAAATGGAGAAGCCTTGCTAGTCGATGTCACATTGACATTCCTGAAAGGGAAAAAGTTGACATGTTCGTCCAAACACTTCTAGGACCCCTAAAATTCACATTGCAAATACACTGTTGCACAAACTTCACAGAATTAGTGGAAAAGGGGGTCCAAATTGAGAAAGCCCTTATCGCAAAGGGAGAACTGAGATATGGTTCTAAAAAAACGAACACCAACCCACCCGCTGACAAAAACAAATATTGGGTCAAGAATAAGCATGTTACAAATGACGGTGTTGTGGACGCCAAAACTGCAAGTCCTGTATTGGCCCTGAAAGGGGTCCAACAACAAAACAGACCAACAACGGCATTGACACCTCTTCCCAATACTTCTTCAAACAATCAAAGTGGTCAAAAAATCCAAGGACAATATCGTCAAATGAGACAATTTCCTAGGGGTCGCACATACACCAATTTAGGTGAACCCATTGAAGAAGTCCTTAAGAAATGCATCCAGCATGGGGTCATCAAACTTCCAGAAATCAAACCTTATGACCCCGGACAATTCAAACCAGCATGGTGGAATGACAATGCAGTTTGCGAATACCATCGAGCCAAGGGGCATACAACCTCTAACTGTTGACAACTGAAAAACATCATACAAGACCTTATCAAAAATCGCACCATCGAAGTGGGTGGATCACAATTCAACTCCAACTCAGACCATACTATCTACAAGAATCCACTGCAGGATCATGGTTCCCATAATACTTCCACTTCAGGTTCACAGAACCAAGCTAACTTCGCCTGAGCCAAGTACGATTACTCTGGCGGACCAATAATAAATAATGTCAAAACTGACGATGACTACATCAATACTATTACGGTCAAGAGAGCACCACAGTGTAATGCTACTACGCAAAGTGGCAAGGTCACTATAGCTGGTCCACCTCCCCCCAGACAAGCCAAGATCACTATACTGGGTCCGTTAGTTAAACAACCACAACCTGCTAAACAGCCAAAACCTATCTCAACCCCACAACAGTGGAAACCCAAGAGTCAGTTCAACCTCATTGACCAACTAGGAAAGACTCCCGCGCAAATATCTATCCTCGAGCTGCTTCGTATCTCTCCTGCGCACAAAGAAATCCTGGACAAAACTCTCCTAGAGTCGTCGGTCCCTAAGGACATTAATGTCAATCAGTTTGAAACTATGGTGGGATACCTCACCACGCCGCACCATGTCACCTTCTCCGACCAAGACTACTCATCACATAAAACCAACCACAACGACGCATTACACATAGAAACTTTCGTCCACAAGCACAAAGTTAGACGGGTTTTAGTAGATGGCGGAGCAGGGTTGAATATATGCTCCCTCAAATTGGTTAAGGCTCTTGGGTTCTCTGATGCGTGTGTAGATCCAATGAAAAGCATAGTGATCAAAGCATATGATGACGAGGAACGCTCTTCACGGGGTGTTATCTCTCTCCCTATCATAGTGGGACTGGTCATTGTAGACACGACCTGCCAGGTCCTGGATTTGGAACTACCATATAACATCTTACTTGGCCGTCCATGGATCCACGCATTAAAGCGTTCCGACGTACCACCACCAATCTCAAGTTTCCCTTTTGATGCTTGCAGTAACCATATCTGGAGACCAGAGCCCTTTCCAATGGCACCCAGCACCGGGGCATCTCAGAAAGCGAGCCACCCTGTGTCGAGAAGCACGGCTCCTAGATGCGTCCAAAATCGACCCCCTCCGCGCTCATGTCATCTTCCACATCCACACTCCATCCACATCTTCCGCCCGTACCACCACCTCCCACCTTCAGGAGGACTAAATCAGCGTCAAAATCGAGGGACCTTGGGCTGCGGAGAATTTAAACTGTCGACTTCTGACATAACTTCTGGCCACCACTCCTCCAAAGATATATAGTGCGGCCATGTTTAGAATGGAACCTCAAAGAAACTTTCAAAGTTCTAGAATGATTTTATCAAGTGGGAGACATGGTAGAAGACCTAGCGACATCTAAGGTGGATCTATGGGATACGATCGCATTACCTCGTACCCGGTTCAAAATATGGCAAGGGTTACAACATTATGAAGGCTAAAGGCTACGATGGTACTAGTGGCCTTGGAAGAAATAAAAATGGTCGAAGGGAACCCATAGAAACTTTTCAAACCCCAAAGTATCTTGGATTGGGGTTTGGATCACTTAACAATGACGATCGATGTACCTCTAGACTTTCAAGTGAGAGAGTACATGCTTCGGATAGTGTCGAGACTACTAGGGAAACCCTAACTGAAACAGACTCCCATGAGTGGTGGGAATTTGGCTCGAAGCGATCCCTAAGTGAGCTATTGTCTTGATGATTTGTTTTTGGCCGAACCAGTGACCTGAACAACGATTTTGGAAAACATTCAAAATTGAACAAGCACTAAACAGCCAAAGTCCTACTACCACTTCCCATGACACACAACAACCATCATCTGACCCCCCCCAATCTAATCTATCCGAAGTGTCAGACAACATTAATAATCAGGGCTCTCAAACCTTCACTCCTTTTTACGACAATGAATATGACACTAGTGAAGGAGAATACTGGATAGAGTCCGATGTCGAGTTGGATGATGATAACCTCATATACAACATCACTGAATCCATCTGCATGCTGTCCACATCCTCACCCCAATTCACTAGCCTAGACAATGGCATCTCGTTAGTTTACCCTGAACTAGTCGATTGGGACCAACAAGGACCACTAGTTTTGGACACATTCCAAAATGATGAAGCAATTGCCGAATTCATGGGATTACGTGAAGGCATACCCAGTTGGGACCACAAATCAAGATTTTCCATTGATTTAGACTGCATGGCATACTTCGGCGAGACTATCCAGTCCTCTAGTCGCAAAAGTAAAAATAAAGTAAAAAATGAAACGTCTCTAGGTGAAAATCGAAAGGCACCTCTTGACGATAAAATAGTAAAAATAAAGGACGAATCTATGGGTGAAAACCTCTCTGAGGCGCCCAAAGATGGAGGACTAGACTTTCTTCCCATGCAATAGGAGAAATCGGCCATGCTTATTGAGGACACAATAGAGGATAACATTTCAACTGCAGAAGACCCCAAGATGGTCCTATTTGCCACATCATTGACTGATGAAGAGAAACCAAAATTTCATAAATTCTTTGCAGAACAGAAAATAAACTTTGCATGGTCCTACATAGACATGCCAGGATTGGACCCCAAACTAGTTTTGCATCATCTGCCACTATTACCCAATGCTAAACCAGTCAAGCAGAAGCTGCGCATAATGCACCCTCAAGTTGCTCTATTGGTCAAGGCCAAGTTAAAGAAATTACTGGATGCCGGATTCATAAGGTCTATAGATTATGCTAAGTGGATTTCTAATCTAGTGCTGGTGACAAAGACAAATGGGCTGATTCGGGTATGTACAAATTTTTGAGACCTAAACAAAGCATGTCCAAAGGATGACTTTCCTTTGCCCAACATTGACATCATAGTTGGCCAGCTGCGGGGACGAGATGGATACTACGAGTTGCAAATAAATTACAGCATTGCTCTGAGGATGTTACAAAACAACATTTACTACATTACCCATAAGAATTTTATGCTGACATCATGCCCTTGGTCTTGAAGCGCGTTGCGATATCAAGGAGCTATGACCACGATCTTCCATGACATGATGCACAATATAATGGAGGATTATGTAGATGACCTATTGGCCAAATCAGCAACAAGGAAAGATCATTTGAAGGTACTCGACAAAATTTTTAAGAGACTGGAAGAGTACAAAGTTTGGCTAAACCCTAAGAAGTGTGTTTTTGGGGTCACTTCAGGTAAACTATTGGGGTACATAGTTTCCTGAAGAGGTATAGAAGTTGATCTGACAAAGGTCAAAGCAATCATAGACATGCCTCCGCCTTGAGGGATCAGTGAACTCAGAACTCTGCAGGGTAGAGTACAATCTATTCGTCGTTTCATAGC
>VDFB02078475.1:0-53245 GCA_007258455.2 Sequoia sempervirens
TGTAACCATTAGGTGATGAATACGAAGTGTACACAAATGATAAATTTTAAAAATGATGAATATGGTGCTCAATCCAAAGGAAAATTAATTTCATCATTGTTTCCCCATTTAGAATATCATGATTGTGTGTAGTGTATGAAAAATGAATAAAAGTCTTGTCTCCATGTGTCAATAAAAAGAAAAAAAAAAAAGAATATCACATAAATTATATGATAACATAAGAATGTGTATATGTAAAACAATTGTAACCATTAGGTGATGAATACGTAGTGTACACACATGATAAATTTTAAAAATGATGAATATGGAGCTCAATCCAAAGGAAAATTAATTTCATCATTGTTTCCCCCATTTAGAATATCATGATTGTGTGTTGTGTATGAAAAATGAATAAAATTCTTGTCTCCATGTGTCAATAACAAGAAAAAAAAAAGAATATCACATAAACTATGTACATAAGAAATAGAAATATGACCCACAAAATTTTCTCCGTGAATTAAGGTTAGGGTTATAGGATAAAACTTTGGGTAAAGGTTAGGATTAGGAGACAACTAGAGTTAGGGTTAGGTTTCAATTAGGGTCAGATACAACAAGGCTTAGGGATATGATTAATTTTAGGACAGGGTAAGGGTTCATCTAACACTAATTTATAAGTTGTCAAAACAAATAATGACGTCTTAAGGGGGTGTCTAAAGGGGTCATAATAGAACATGTTAATTAAGGGGGCGTCTAAAGGGGTCATAATAGAATGTCTTAAGGGGATGTCAAAAGGGGTCATAATAGAACATGTTATTTAAGGGGACGTCTAAATGGGTCATAATAGAACGTCTTAAGGGGATGTCTTAAGGGGTTAGAATATGTCTTAAAGGGATGTCTAAAGGGGTCATAATAGAACGTGTTAATTAAGGGGATGTCTTACGGGGTCGTAAGGGGATGTCTAAAGGGTCATGTATAACATGTTAATTGGGGGATGTCTAAAGGGTGTAATAGAATGTCTTGGGGGATGTCTTAAGGGGTTGCTGTATGTCTTAAGGGGATGTCTAAAGGGGTCATAATAGAATGTGTTAGTGGGGATGTCTTAAGGGATGTCTAAAGAAGGGGTCATAATAGAATGTTAATTAAGGGGATGTCTTAAGGGGATGTCTAAAAGGGTCATAATATAACATGTTAATTAAGGGGATGTCTAAAAGGGAGTCATTAATAGAATGTCTTAAGAGGGATGTCTTAAGGGGTTATAATATGTCTTAAGGGGATGTCTAAAGGGGGTCATAATAGAATGTGTTAATTAAGGGGATGTAGGGATGCTTAAGGAGATGTCTAAAGGGTTCATAATAGAACATGTTAATTAAGGGGATGTATAAAAGGGTCATAATAGAACAATAATGTATGCATGATATTTAGTGATTATAGAATTAGACATAAAGTTTCAAAGTAGGAAAACATGCACATTTAACAAAAAATATATATAGAATATATATTTGATACATAGAAGTACACAGAGTATGTTTAGTTCTATAAGTATGTACATATATGTCATCTCAAAACAATGTTTACAAAATTTAGATATGCCATCTCAAGAAAATCTCAAACTCGTGCCTAGAATGTAGTAGGTCTTCACACCACCTGATATAAAAAAGGTACAAGCAATATCAATGAAATCATCAAAACATACATATTTTAATTTATATAAAACTATCTATATGTACATAACTCAAGTACCTGCATTTAAAAGTATTCGAGGTTGAATGCAGGCATCCTCTCCTTTTTGTTTTAAAGTATGAGATCCATGCAATGATGGCTTTAGGATACAAAAAATGACAACAAATCAATTTTAACTATTTATGTCCAAGCAATATCAATATGTAATAAAAACATGTATTTAAATATAGTTTAACTAATAATTACCTGTTTTTACCAAGTATTCCATGTTGTCTAGGTTGAATTTGCATAGACTAGATCCTTTTGTGATTATGCCTTAAGGATATATAAAAGAACAATTTAAATCAATTTCAACTAATAACACACTTGACCAATGTCAAAACATGTATTTAATGTATTTAAAAGGACAAAATAAAACTAAAACTATATTTACCTGTATTTACTTAATCCATTGTACCATCTGCATCCTCTCTTTTTTGCAATGCATCTATGATTACCTCATGCTCTTCCATAGAAATTGACCATAGTAATTTTTTTGAAGGTCTTCCACGATAGCGCTCTAGTTTTATATTTGTTGCCACCACCAAATGTGAATAATGCATAATCTTTTTATGTGTTTCATAGTCTTTGAATGCAGGTAGACCATTCTTTCTTCTCAAGTATTTTAGTAGCCAAGTGCCAACAACCACCACCAATCTTATTGGAAAACATGTTCAAAACCACCATCGGCCTTTACCTCAAAAAATTTACTTAAGGGGATCAAAGACTTGTTCTAAAAATTTATGGGGATCACAAACTTTGTTATCAAAATTTATGGAGGTGTCTTAAAGGGGATCCAGGTACACATTTGGATAATGAAACCATCATCATCTTCAGTGTTAACAACTTATATTTAGTTTCCACCTGCTTGAGCAACTAATGTCTGTTTGCTCTTCATTCCCCTCCGGGTGCAACTCAGCGCATACATGTCACTTAACAAAATTCGATTTTTTAATAACTTGTGCATATCCATACCACTTAATTTAGTATTAAAAAATAACTTAATAAAGCAAAATAAAATGAAATAATTAAATTAAAATTACCTTCTTGTACAAGGTGCGAAACGATCATAATCTTGGTCTGAAACGGTGATCATTTTCTTCAATAGTTCTTTCCCATATTGATTATGTGCTTCTAAGGGTGTAAGTCTTTGCTGCCAACTGTTCAACCCATTCTATATTTACAAGCTTTAATTTGAGAAGGATACAAAAATGGCAAAAACATGCAAGCTCCCTTGTCCAAATAGTCCATGTGCTTGCTGTCGCACTCCTAAATGAATGTCATTTAGTAGATCCACTAATTGTCTCACAATCAACTCTAGATACAATGTTTTCTTCTTCCACCAACCAAAAGAATCGATGAACTGTAGAGTAATCACTCGAACCAGGTGCAGATAATTTTCTATTACACCAATCCACAATCTCATGTGCATTTTAAATTTTACTGAATCCTCGAATTTTAATTGTTCTCTAGCAAGAATTCTTTTGACACACGTACCAGCTCCATCATGTTCTCCCTTTACCATGCAGAAGCTTCAAAAAACTCCATATATGTTGGACATTAAGTTCCTTGTGAACCCTACTTAACCAATAGAACATTCTAGCATTTTTTGAGGCACTTGGAGTACATAGTGCTCGACCATATGAGAGGTGTTCTTTCATATGGATTCCTCTTCTTTAAATTTCTATAAAATATACTAAAACAATGAACAAGCTTCGATGAGTGTAACCGATTGTCACTCAAATAAAAATGATACTCCCTCAAAACTTTTCTATCATCCTCAGTGCTATCATCTGCATGTCTATAAACAACATGGACAAACATAGCTATTTGCACTGAATTATAATATTGAGATTGAATTTCCTCTTGCAGAGTGAGAGTATAATTCTCTACAAAATCAACCACTGAAAGTATAGTACCAATTGGAAATGTGTTTCTACATGTGTGAAATTGGCCATCAAACCATCGAGCATGTTCAAAGTGCATAACATATTTTGGTACAATTTTATTATTAAATTCACTCATAAATGCATGCACACTAACTTTTTCTGTAACTAAATCACAACGCTTTCCTATTTTTCCATCTTTTAAAGAATAGTGAACATTCCTAAATCTTTTGGCGTCTACTAATTGTTGTCCAAAATCATGATCAACACTTTCATGCAAACAAATTCTTAAAAATGAAAGATTTCTGCAGTTAATGCATTGTCCAGAAATATAAGAACTTAAATAAAATAATTTATCATTAGATTTTTCACAAAGCAAACCTGAAATAAACTCTCTTATTGCTTCAGGTGGCATATCAATACCACAATCCTGTATAATCATGTTAGAATGCAAGGTACAACGTATATATCGAAAAACATCATAAAAATAACTAAATTGAACATGTATTTTACAACAACAAGATATATGTTGCTTATTAATTTTTACATACCAGGGTTTACATTTTTCAAAAGACCTTTGACTTATTTTAATATTACTAGGTAACACTGAATCACTACAAAATTTTCTATAAAATTCAGTTTGTGTTGTATCCAATAGGTGTTTTGGGTGAGGATCACGAACTTTGGACCCCACCCTTAATTTTAAAACATCTCTAGCATTAGATGAAACCCTAGTATTATCATGCCAATATTTTTTGATCAAAGATTTAATTTCAACATTCAATTTTATATCAAACCTGGGTAATTAGATCCCTTTGAAACTCCAACATTGATTGATAGGATCATTTTCTATAGTTTCTCTTCTTTTGCAGCAATATTAATGTTTTTAGGATGCATTTTAAAAACTTCACTAATGTGCTTACCATTATTTTTATTCAAAGAGTTGTTTTATTAACTATAGCAGTAGTTATAACTTTCTTCTTTGCTATGTTTTTTACTATCTTTAGATGGAATATTTTTCCCAATAGATTGAATGGCACTAACAGCGATGAACATAACATGTTTTAATGATTGATCTTTTCTTTTTGGTTTAACATAAAAGCTAACCTTTTCATTACTTTCCTCATTTTTTGCATTCTCATCAATTGCATCATTAGTTGACATTGAAATGCAATATTTTTATGATAAAAGAATTCGGTGTATATTCTATTAGCATGTGTTCTTATTTGCCTCCAAGAAATTTGATCAAGAAGATTATCGAACACCATGGTTTTAAAAAAGTATTTTTCATTAAATTCAACATCATTCTAGATTTTCATCTTCATTTTTTCATCTTCATTTTCATCAACAAACGGTTTCATTTTCGTTTCATTAAGCGGTTTTCTATTTACTTTTCATCTTCATTTTCATTAACAAAACAGCCTTCATTTTCATTTTCATCAACAAAATGGTTTTCATTTTCATTTTCATTTTCATTAAAAATATAGGTTTTGTTTTCATTTTCAAGAAAATGATCATTTTGATTTTCATTTGCAACAAAAGATTTTTCTTTTTTGTTTTCAACAAGTTCTATAAAAGTTTCATCTCTCTGAATATAGTCAATGTCAACATCATTATATCCAGCATCTTGTAAAACTTCTACATACAAATTTACCATTTTACTAACATGTGGATTTGAAAACGCACCTGGATTTGTGCATATTGAAACATTCTCCTTAACATTCAAAGAGGGATTTGAAGACATAGTAGGACTTGTTTGTATAATCATATTCTTCTCCAAATTGACTCCTTGCAAATTAGCTTCATCTACAACTATGGTATCTTCAATGTTTTCATCTTCAATAGTTGTTGAATTGGTTGCTCCACCATCGCTCATTGATTTTATTCTCATTCTTCTTTCTCTTTCTCTTTGTCTTTGTCTCTCTTTTTCTCTATTTGCTTCAACTTCTTGAGGAGTCAATGTCTTTCTTCTCTTATTACGAGTTTTATCTCCTATAATTATAAAATTCTCAAGCACAAATGAATGTTAATAGTGAAATACTTCAAAATATTCAATCCAAATTGGAAGTTGAATACCTATTAGGACAAAATTCTTCCTCTTGTGTTCCTCAAAACAACTAGAAAACTACCACAATTCCACTTAAAAATTGTTTTCTTCATGCCCCCTTTGAAAAATTCAATCCATATTGCAAATTGAAACCTTTTGTTCCTCCAAACAAGCACAAAAATAACATAATTTCACTTCAAAAATGGTGTAGATGATGCTCCCTTTGATAAAATCAACCAAAAATCAAATTCACCACCTGTAAATACAATAACTTATGAAAAATAATTCATTTTTAGTGCTCTTGGCCGTACATATGAAGTTGCAAAGTTGTAGACTTCACAGTAATTTTGCACAGTGTTTTTAAATAAAATAAACGAGATCCCGCTTATTATAAAATGGGATCCCGATTACAAAATGGGATCCCGTTTATTAATAATCGGGATCCCACTCTATAATCGGGATCCCGTTCACCGACATTGAATGTTGGAGCCGTTGTAAAGGTAACGGGATCTCGTTTATGAAACGGGATCCCGTTCCATTTACAACGGTCGGAATACTGTTGGATGGGAATGGGATCCCGATTATAGTAAGAATGAGATCCTGCTGATAATAAACGAACTCTGCTTAAATTTTGAATTTTTTTTTGCATCATGGGCGGGTTTTTGCCAAGGTTTTCAGTTTGGGAAAAGCTTTGGAAGTTCGAACCTAAGCCTTCAACTGGTTTGACCTGCAAATTGAAGGCCCTAATAATGTCAAAGAAAATATCGACTTTGGACATATGGCTGACGACCTTTTTTCAAAAAATTTCTGACGAAATGAAAACCCATTTTAGATCAAACAGTGCAGATTCTAAATATGTAATTTGTTTTGCAATTGAATTATTTTTTGTATTTTTCAATTAATTTCTAATAAAATTGGTCCATAAACTTTAAATATCAGAGTTTTTTACTATTTGAATAACTTTTGATCAACATAAAATTTTGACAAACGGATTGCACGAGAGCAAACTTCAAACAATTCTTTTCAATTTGAAAAAAAAAAAATCAAAAAAAGATAAGTTTAGGTCATCTTATGCATGTCGTACACAACAATTTTTCAAAACGATAAATCTGCCTAATAAAAATTTAACAAAAAAAAAATATTCAATAAAAAATTACAAAAAAATATCAAGAACAAGCTTCAGTGAGTCATTAAACTTTTCCAAAAAGGATTTAGAAAAATACGATAATTTAAGTCAAATATGGATGTCGATATCGCATGGTATGGTAAAAAATGACTTTAAATAGTGGTTTTGTGTCGCCTATTAAAACTCAATTTACAACTGCATTAAAATAAATTACATATTTGGAAACTAGACTCCGAGCACTACATTTTATGATTAGTGACTTTTTTAAATATTTCATCTCTAAGTGCTTCAAATTTTAAGGTCAAATGTGTCAAATACTGAAAATCAGGGAAAACACTTCCACTTTTTGGCCAAAAAGTGGACTCAACTTCTTGCACATACCCTTAATCTTCACATGGAAAATAATCCTAGTGGTAAAGTAATTTAATTTTTCCTAGTAATACAATTGGAGATTTTGGTGCTCTGATTAATTCTTAGAGATCATTTGATTGGAAACCACTATTAACATTAGATCACTTTATGTGATCAAAATTGAGAATGACATGATCATTTGATTGTGTTTGGGGAGGATTGTTCAAAATTAAGGTGCAAAACATTCACTTCCAAACTTCCAATTAAACCAGAATTATCTGAATACTCATGATTCTGAAGCTAACTCTTTCACTCTTTCTTTTCAAGCTATAACTTTGCTCCAAGACAAGTTCAATAATAATGATAAAGATATTTTAGATGAACTACTTAAATCACTTTAAAATTGGGCTTATTTATGTCCCATTCTCCATGCCTTCCGAAAAATAAATTCCTTTAGAAGTTTCTACAACTGAGACCTTTACTCCATGTCAACACTTATCAAGCAATCCCATGGGCTTCTGAGGCTGAAGGATTTCAAAAATATTTTTTTAATTTTGAACTGATTATGTTTGAAGCTCGAATGTTGACCTGTGATTATCAAGACATATTAGTTCGTAGCTCAGCCATAGAATGATTATGCAACTACGCACCCATGGCCACAGTGCAAGCTACCCCAGTAACCCCAAGGACTACACTTAAATGCAGTGGGAATAACCCCATCCCTACAAACAATAAAATTTCAATAGTCTCACCTCTGTGTACTTTGAAAGAGGATTTGGCCAAGAGGAAGAAAATTTGTATAAATAGACAAGGCTAGGAATTGCTCTTAATGTCACCTCTGAATGTGTGACCATCTTTTTTTGCAAATTTAAGTCTTGGATTGAAATGTACTTGTTCACTTTTGTTCTGAAAGAACAGAGGAGAATGTAAATCTTATATGTGGATGATGCACAAATGTATATGATAGGTTGATAATATAAGTTGTTTACCATTTGCTTATCTCTCTTTCCATGTGTTTCATTTGGTGTGTTGGTCTTTTTGTTTGTTCCATCATTTGTACAGGTCAATAGTACTTGTATTGAATCAAAGAAATAGTTTTGAACATTCAATTTAAGTGTGTATGTTCTAGAAATAACGTTATTTTAAATGAATTTGTGTATACTAGAGACTGGTGAGCAACTTGCATATTCATACTTATTAATGTCTAGTGTTTCTATATTTTGATGTCTTATTTTCATTCCAAATTTGAAATCTTTAGTACTCTGTACATATGTATAGTACATGAGAGTTGATATTTTACATAAACATGAAAATGTTTGATTGTAAAAAAATATTTCATCTCTAAGTGCTTCAAATTTTAAGGTCAAATGTGTCAAATACTGAAAATCAGGGAAAACACTTCCACTTTTTGGCCAAAAAGTGGACTCAACTTCTTGCACATACCCTTAATCTTCACATGGAAAATAATCCTAGTGGTAAAGTAATTTAATTTTTCCTAGTAATACAATTGGAGATTTTGGTGCTCTGATTAATTCTTAGAGATCATTTGATTGGAAACCACTATTAACATTAGATCACTTTATGTGATCAAAATTGAGAATGACATGATCATTTGATTGTGTTTGGGGAGGATTGTTCAAAATTAAGGTGCAAAACATTCACTTCCAAACTTCCAATTAAACCAGAATTATCTGAATACTCATGATTCTGAAGCTAACTCTTTCACTCTTTCTTTTCAAGCTATAACTTTGCTCCAAGACAAGTTCAATAATAATGATAAAGATATTTTAGATGAACTACTTAAATCACTTTAAAATTGGGCTTATTTATGTCCCATTCTCCATGCCTTCCGAAAAATAAATTCCTTTAGAAGTTTCTACAACTGAGACCTTTACTCCATGTCAACACTTATCAAGCAATCCCATGGGCTTCTGAGGCTGAAGGATTTCAAAAATATTTTTTTAATTTTGAACTGATTATGTTTGAAGCTCGAATGTTGACCTGTGATTATCAAGACATATTAGTTCGTAGCTCAGCCATAGAATGATTATGCAACTACGCACCCATGGCCACAGTGCAAGCTACCCCAGTAACCCCAAGGACTACACTTAAATGCAGTGGGAATAACCCCATCCCTACAAACAATAAAATTTCAATAGTCTCACCTCTGTGTACTTTGAAAGAGGATTTGGCCAAGAGGAAGAAAATTTGTATAAATAGACAAGGCTAGGAATTGCTCTTAATGTCACCTCTGAATGTGTGACCATCTTTTTTTGCAAATTTAAGTCTTGGATTGAAATGTACTTGTTCACTTTTGTTCTGAAAGAACAGAGGAGAATGTAAATCTTATATGTGGATGATGCACAAATGTATATGATAGGTTGATAATATAAGTTGTTTACCATTTGCTTATCTCTCTTTCCATGTGTTTCATTTGGTGTGTTGGTCTTTTTGTTTGTTCCATCATTTGTACAGGTCAATAGTACTTGTATTGAATCAAAGAAATAGTTTTGAACATTCAATTTAAGTGTGTATGTTCTAGAAATAACGTTATTTTAAATGAATTTGTGTATACTAGAGACTGGTGAGCAACTTGCATATTCATACTTATTAATGTCTAGTGTTTCTATATTTTGATGTCTTATTTTCATTCCAAATTTGAAATCTTTAGTACTCTGTACATATGTATAGTACATGAGAGTTGATATTTTACATAAACATGAAAATGTTTGATTGTAAAAAGGAAAGGGAAATGGTCGGAGAGTCTCACCTACAATTTATTGTTCAACAGTTGAGTATATTTGTGCCAATGTAGATATTTGTCGCCCATTGAAATTGTAAACAACAGGTCTTGATACTGAGTCATTTGAGACAGATGAGGATAGTGGATAACATGTTAAATGTAATTCATAAACATAAAACAATCAATGTCGTAAATGCTAGAGCAATACAGATTTTTGGCAAATGAATACTTTGTTTGTTATGCTTCAATTGCAAAGTTAGTATATTCAATGCCTTTATAGCCCAAAAGAGGTTGGTCTAACTATCTAGCTTTGAACATAACTACAAGCACTACTTGCAGCTGAAGGAAAAAAATAATGACAAAATTTACAGAGAAATAGATTTGTTCCATAAATTTATGAAACGTTGGACCTTTAATAAAAAAATGGATGAGTTTTCCTAGTAAGCTAATGGCCATTTAACCAATAAACAGTTAACTAATGCATTGAATTCCTTCATAGTCGAGAAGACCTTGCTCAAAGCATATGTAATTGACTGTAATGTTATGTCATGTTAGCTCTTTGAATAGCAAGCAGTACTTCTAGTTATCAAGTATGATAAAGACGGAGGTAAGCTACTGATCAATAGTGCATTGTGAGAGAATAATAAAAATAGAAAAGCAATCACAGGCATCCAACATTATCACCAGTGTCAAAAAAAGCATTGGCACACACATGAATTTGGTAAATATGTTTGTTGCTACAGGAGCGGAGTGGAATGAGGACATTTGTCCTGTGTTAGAAATAATTTAATTACTCAAATTCTAAAAATATTTTATATTATAAATAGAACTACTATTATATGTATATATAAACAAATAATATAATTAATTTTAAATAAAAAGTAAATTCTTATTTTTCATGAAATAATATGTGTATATTTACATCTATAAACTAGTGAAAAAAGAGAGTAATTGATATAAAGTTAATTGTAAAATCCAATAGCATACTGGAGGTTTAAATATTAGTTTTTTTTCCAAATATTATCCCATTTCCATTATTGAGAAGTCGCACCAAAAACAATATGCTAAGGCTAGTGGTGTGGAGCAATTCCAATACATTGTAATGTGACTTGGTTGCGCTGCATAGCTTTGAGACATGGATTGAGTTAGTAACAATGGCAAAGGTGTTGCACGTAAACGTATGACAATATAGACTAGAGAGAAAGTTATCCTTTGGTTAATGCATAACAATATGGTCTGCAAATTGTTTGAGAAAGAGTGATGCAGAGTGAAGTGTTTCATTGTTCGAAAGCCAAAAGGCATTTGCAAAAGAACAATTAAATTTTGGAGAATGCTAATGGGGTGAGTAAAGGCATTATATGAAAAAGTAAATGTTGTGTGCAAGGTCCTGTTAACTGTAAATGCATGGATTTAAGTTTTTCATTTTCCTTTAAGTAAGTTAGCACAATAAGAGGACATTATATATTGTAGCAAACAATGGACAAAAATGATACAAGAATCTGACCTTTCAATTGCTTGTTCAACAAGCAACTATCATTACAGCCATATAGATCTTATGTACCCATTTCTCCCCCTAACCCTTGTAAAAGCAACCAATATTTCTGTGTTACAAGTATCATAAAAAAATAAACAAAACGCTTGCCACTAGTACACTGTTGTTAACATTGCTAACATAGAGAGCTAAAAACATATAAGCTTTTCAAAAAACAATGTAGAAGTTTAGTGGTCGTCAATGGCTTCGTTGTGTGTTTATGATACTTGTTAACTAGAAGTATTGGTTATTGTTACAAGGGCCAACAGGGCAATTGGGTTCATTAAATTACATGTGGGCCTTAAGAAATTTCTTGTGGACCATAGGGGCAGTGAATGCTTTAGTTATGTGTTTATAATGCTTACAAGGGCTAACATTAAATGCTTGGAAATATTTATCATGTTGGTCTATTTTTTTACAATAATATCGCTATTTCTGTTTAAGATAATTTAAAGACTAGAAATACATTATGAGTTCTAGACAACATTTAACCAATGAAGAATCAATCTTCTAAAGAATGAATCACAAAAAGATGACACAAGTAAATAATATCATTGAACTTGTAGAAACAGAGCAACCCAGACAATCTGTGACACTTCAACACATAAGACATAGCACTGTGAAGCACCAATTCACTTGGAACTCATATCACTGAATCCTTAGACCATCTTGAACATATTCCTAAATCCACACAAGCATACCAATCACCGCAAAAGAACACAAAGCATTCTAGTGAGTCAACTAAGACACATTATATTGTTGAATAGTAATCCGAAGAACAAACACTTATAATTTTTTTGTAAAAGAGGATATGACTTGAAATCTAGGAAATAGACTCCTTAACCATTACCAATATTAACTCCAGAACTGCATAACCAGTCTTGTAATGCAGCAAGATGCAGACCAAATTACCAACAACTAGACATAGAGAAGTGCACTATTCATGCCTTAGATAAGTTTCCATAATAGAACAACTATGAATTTGACTCAAATATCAATCCACTAACTCCTTGAGCATGTAGCCACAAACTAGTGTAACTGCATCCCATGACCAGAACATAAAGCATATGTAACAATGTGTTACCATATACTTACCAATCATCTAGACTGATATTTTGCCATTAACTCATATGATGATCCTCTAGACTATCTTTAATGTCTCTCCAACTTCACTGATGACCTTTGGTTGACAATAATGACGACACATGTTGATTTGAAACCAATAAAAACACACATTGCCAACATACCAAACTTGCAAGAATCCTTAAAAGAAGAAGGTTGGAAAGAAGAGGAAGTCATAAAAATGAAAATAACCAAATATGAATGTATTAGAGTAAGAGGAGGAAGAATAAATAGAGGAAAAAACTATTAAGAGGAAGAAGGGTCTAAATATTATCTTCAAGGTTTGAGTCCACTAGAACTACTCAAGAATCAACTACTTCTTGATTCAGGTCACTCAACCTATTTCCCAAAATCCTATTCAAACTCCAATGTATATGCCCATCCCTTCCCCCTCAAGTTCCCACACAATATCCTATTCCACCTTCCCTTCTACCCCTTCCTCCAATTCCTCCACTTTCCTATGTTGTTCCCTCTCCGCAAAGACCAAATCTTCCTTCTCCCACATGAGAGGTCCTCTTGGAGAAGGTGACAACTCCCCAAAGGTCATTGTAAAAGAGAAAACTCATGTAATAAAAGGTTGAAAGGATAAAAGAAAAAGGAATAATTGGATGAATCAAGACCTTGAATCAAGATGGTTTTGATTTTATTTATATACTTAGGATAATAATAAAAAATCCCAAGAAAGGATCAATTGATTACCTACTTGAGAAAGGATAAGCTTTCAATAAAGTGTTGATTTGATGGATGGATTAGATTGGATTAAGGTTTTGATTTTAATGATGGGGGTTGGTCCTCATTTAGGGATGAATGGTTGGATAACAACGACGAGAAGGATTAAAAATATTTAGAATTATATTTAGAATTGGTTAGAAGGATTTGATTAAGTAATGATGGAGAAGGAGGAAGAGATGCAGATTGGATTAGGAAATATTGTATTTAGAAGAAGTGGATTGGAAGGGATTAGGTTTGATCGGGATGAAGAATTATAATTATGTTTGCAAGAAGAGATTTGATGATGGATTTAAAATATTAGAAGAATGGGATTTGGATTAGGATGGATTAGAGGAATGGAACTAAGCTCCTTTGAATGGGTTTGAATTATGGTTGGGGAAGGTGCATAATTAAGGTGATGAATTATATAGATTAGGATGGGGTGGATTAGGAGGTTTGACCTTATAAATGTTTGAAAATAGTCACACTTAATCAACATGCAAATAGTTTGGATTTTAAGAATTTGGATATAATGGGTTGCATGGGTTTTGATAATGAAGACACATTAAGCACAAAATAACCTATGATTAGTCAAGTGGGATTATAACTTAGTGTGGGATCATAGCATAAAGCTAATAAATCTACTAAGCAAGGGATATTTAAGGAGTGGTGTATTGTATAGGATCCCTTACCAAGGATGGAAAAAGGTTTCACCCAAGGTTAGCTCTATCTCAACTCTCAAAGGTACATTCTAAGTAATTTTGAGTAGTAATATGTATCCCAAGTTGCACCACACTAAGAGATGCTAGAAATATCTTATCTAGGACGCTAAAAGGATTATAGGGGCATCCTTGTTATACCTTAAAAGAGTGTGGGACCTATTCTATAGAGGAAAGGGAAATATTTCAACCAACTAGGAGGATATGGCAACCAACTCCACATTTGGTGCAGGAGCACGCTTGATGCAATTTTAAGCTATATTGTGAAACTTTGGTTTTTGCTTTGTTTTGGCTTTATTGATGTAAATAAGGTCATTTGAAACCATCCTAAGTGGTTTAGGAACATTTTTGGTCATTTGGTGAAATTTAGGCAAATATTGTAAAAATTGCTCAAAAAAGTTGTCAAGCAACTTGTCAAAAACTGTCATTAAGGTGTTTTGTCAACAAACTAATCAAAAGGTGGTTGAAAATAGTTTTTTTTGGTTGGAAATGTATAAGGAAACCCTCCAAACCTCTAATTTTGGGGTTTTTGGATACATTGTTTTGAAGTTTGATGAATGAAAACCTCAACTTTGTATGCATTTTATGATTCTTATAGTGTTTTCAGGCTGAAGTTGTGCATTGTAATGGCCTAGTATGGCCTCATACCAAGGAGTATAGTATATGGATGAAAATATATTTATTTCTAGTTTACTATTATTTTTTTCTCATTGAATTTCATTGAGTTGTGTGGGAGTTATGATCATTTTGGTGAGACTGCCCTATTCTAACAATATTGTGCAGAAATTACAGTATGAAAAATATGATGGTGCAGATTTTACAGTCCATATTTTGATCTGAAACCAATTGGATTTTATTTCCATGTGAATATACTTTCATTTGCTTCAAGTCTCATAAAATTTCATTAAGATTTGAATAAGTTATCACCATTTTTTTGAGGGTGTGTCTGAACCCTACCTAGGGTTTGAATTTTTGGGAAAAAATGCAATAACTTTCATTTCCAGCATTGGATCTTCATAAAAATTGGAAGAAAAGTCTTTAATTATGTTATCTTGAATCTCACCGAAGCGATTGGCTTAACTATTTGTTTTGTGAAAGTTATTAATGACAATTTTTTGCATTAAACTATAGGCTGTCATGGCAATGTTTCCAATGTGATCTAGAATGCATTTAATCATTGTTTGAGATGAATCAATTTATGAAAGTTGTCCAGTGAATCCAATTTTTTGCATTTTTTCATTGTTGGTGATAGATCATTGTTTCACTTGTGTCAAGTTGCATGTTAAGTGTTGGTTGCTCTGCATCAACATCATCACTTCTCTAAGGTATAAAGTTTTTGACACCTTGGATAGATCAAAAAATTTCTACTTCCAAGAGGTTTATCTTTTGATTCACGGTTGACCTTTTATACTCTACCAGAAGACTAGAGTTGGGGTCATAATCCAAAGTGATCAAATACCTAATTAGGCCCCTTAGAAGGATGATACAATTGCCACCCAAGATTGTATGAAACATAATAGGAAAGAAAAAACAATTAGAGTCCTTAAGATAAAACAATGAAAAAAGAAAAGAGACCAGCTTAAGGTTTTGATCTCCATGATCACCCAAGGGTGCGAGGAGAGATCATATGATTAAGAGGGATCCACAAGAATATCATACAATGGTTGAATACACTTAACAAATTGAAGCATGTCTAGACTAGTGATAAAATGATTTCTTTGACAAATGTTTTCTACAAGTAAAATGTTAGTAATTTGATGATTTTTATTTGAAAAGCGATTATATGTTGCACAAATAGGGGGTTAGATAGCACAACGATAAATAAGAATAATTAGGGATAATATATTAATGATTTTGATGATTTGAGAAATGATTAAACTACTACATTACAAGATGAAACCACTAAAAGATAGAAACATATGTTGAAAAAACAAAAATACAAAAAATTGCACCTAATAGTGAAACCACCAAAATATGTCATGTATCTGTAGATTTGTAATGCAACCACTAAACTATTTAAAAATAGAAAATTTATACTTACAATAGAATAACTAATGTAGAGGATGGAGCCACTAGACCAATTATGGAGCCACTAAAATAATATTTATGCACATAAAAAAAATAGTCAGTTAAAATTTAGTTTAATCTGATTTCAACTACGTTGAGTGACAATTTGATAGCATTTACCCTTGTAAATCTAGTTTTTGTTAGAAAATAGAGAGTATATGCTAATGAAAATGATGAATATATTTTTCCAAACACACAAGCTAACATGTGCTATATAAACTATGGACCTGCTGAAATATAGGATGAAAACTTTGATTTGTAACATAATCACCAAAGTAAGATAGAGTGACTAAGATGCCTGATCCTGCAAAAACAATAGTTAATCTACACAAGGAGAGAATGTGATTAAAAATTAGTAAAATAATGACACTTGAAATCAAATCCTATCAAACAACCAAATACTAATTAACTAGAAAACACCAAAAAATGTTAGTGAGTGCTAGCTGCAATTGTCAAGACAGAAATGATAAAATTGCTAGGCCTGCAATGTGACCATCAAATTGTAACTTACAAATGAAAAACACTAGAAAAAAACAAGTTGGACTAGTAAAAAAGGGACATAGGTCCCATTAGACATGCTAAAGAGATGTACTTGAAAAAGTGAGCATGTTATTGAACTAAGTAAATTAATCTATTTATCCACAATCAAATGCAACATTCAGATTAAGCAAAGGATTAACAAATATATATTTGAAAACAAATTTCTCACCAAACTAATCCTTGTTGCACCATGGAATGGTGGTTGTGCTGAAGGATTATGGATGTGAGTTCTCTTATTAGCAACATAAGGTTGCATAATAGATGATATGTTAAAATGGCTATAGGTTGTCTTCAATTTACAGATTTTTGGAGAAACTAATGGACAAATGAGATTAAATAATGAGATCAATGTATCATAATGATCGAGAGTCATGGGGAGATGAGAGGAGAACATGTGTCCATATTTAGTTAGAGGAGATGGAGGGAGAGAGGATTGAGAATAAAATCAAAGATTGGGTGGACAAGATGAAAGGAGTAATTTAGAGTACTCTTGAGAGATGAACAAGTTCTTTGACCCATGAGACATAAGACATGTGTACAAATGCCCATGCCCTGTGCAGGAATAAACTATCGGCAACTTTATATGAACTCCAGTGACTGACAATGCTCAAGTTCACTGTGTCTCCATTAATTGTTTTTTTGGGAACATTGTCTGTCAGTCTCGATTTATGACTCGAAAAAGACATTAGTGATGTGATTAGTTTGCTAAAAATAAAATGGGAGATGGTCCAACTCCATGCGTATAGAGCTTGTAGACATGTCACAACAAGCGCCTCCAAATGGTAACTCTGTCAAACTTGTTTCTCAGAAATTCAGACCTCTCATGAGGAAGTCCTTCACGTGCCAGAGCAGGAATCCTTCACAGTACGCATCGCCAATACTGTGATTCTTTCTAATTCTACTTGACATTGACTTCAAGTGCACGCCAGTCATTCAGTTGTGTTGTTGTTATAGGCTATTCATGCATGTAGGTGTTTTGGGATTTTAAATGTGCTCTGTATAAGCTTTGCATCTGCGTTTGCCATTGAAGATGAAGAAACCGGGGAGCTTTTTATACCATGCAGGATGTGCAGTTTGAAATGTTTTAGAAATCATGGTAAACACCATGAGAAAGAGCGCTTTGATGGGTGTGTCTTCTTGTTCAAAGTTATGCTTGGAGACTTTGTAGAAAAACTGGTAAATTTACATTCCACGGTTTGATTTCATATACACTGTTTAAAAGTTTTGATTTCATATACACTGTTTAGAATGTGTAAAATCAAATTCTATAATGTGTTTACTGTAGCACATTCCTCCTGCATTTGCTTCACAGCTTATAAATGACAGAGAGGAACATATGGTTTTGCAAGGCCTAAGTGGGCAGGAGTGGGATGTACAATTATTGGGTGCAAATAATCAACTGGAATTCCGAGATGGGTGTGAAATTTTTGTCAATTACCATGGGCTGCAATTGGGAGATTTTGTTGTGTTCAAGTATATATCGAAGCTGTGTTTCAAGGTTTAGATATTTGGAAGAAGTGGGTGTGTGAAAAATATCAGTGCTCTTCAGCTTGAGAAAACAAACACTAGTTTAGACAACGAGAAGCCCTAATCAGCCAAAGTTATTGATTGATTTGGTTTCCTGATGAGGGGAAAACAACAATACATCCTGAACCAGCGGCTAAAACGAGGGAGAAAATTAAGGGGAAATCCCTCTTTCTTGGTAAAGCAAAACTTTTGTCCAGAAATACAAGAGCTTTATTAAATTTTAAGCTCCATAATTTATTCGATATCTTTCAAAATAAGGCATTCCAGATCCCTATTTTTTATTGGGAGAACTGGTATAACAACAAAGTTAATTTGCTGCAGGCTATTCATCCAAGAATATGGACTTGTTTCTCCTCTAGAGGCTGCCAATGGAATCTGCTGGTCCTTTCAAATCAGATAAACCTTTCATGAAATGGTTGTAAAATCATGGAATCTAAATGAACCACACGTATGAGTAGGGATCCAAATTCTCTGCTTTCTTTGGTTATATTTATTTTCAAATTTTTCATTAGGAATAGAGAGGATTACAAAACAGAGGCATTTAATATGCAAAGGCATAATATGAAATCTACATTTGTGTGGTGTGGAGAGTTTATGAATGTATTAAATCCAATGATCTTTTGGGTTAAGTACTTAGTTTTGGCATGGTTTGGGAATGCGAGAATTACACCAAAATATGGGATTATCAATTCAACTTCAAACAAAAATGAAGTTGTTCTTTTGAATGGAAACTTAAAATGAAAGGATTGCAATGTATTTATTCCATGTTTCATTGGTCAAGAGAAATGACAGTTCCTTTGGCCCTAAGAGCTACCATGTTAGGAAATCCCATATGGATGGATCTCAAATTGTAGACTTATGATTCCATGTTTCATTGGTCAGGAAAGGGCGGTTCCTTTGGCCTATAGCTACCATGTTGAAAATCCTATGGATGGATCTCAAATTGTGAATACGATTATTCCATGATTCATTGGTCTAAGAAAGGACGGTTTCCTTTCACGGAGGTTCCTTTGGCCTAGAGCTACCATGTTGAAAATCCTATGGATGGATCTCAAATTGTATTATGATTATTCCATGTTTCATTGGTCAAGAGAAAGGACAGTTCCTTTTGCCTATAGCTACCATGTTGAAAATCCTATGGATGGATCTCAAATTGTAGACTTATGATTATTCCATGTTTCATTGGTCAAGAGAAAGGACAGTTCCTTTCTGGAGAGTTCCCTTCGCCTATAGCTACCATGTTGAAAATCCTATGGATGGATCTCAAATTGTAGACTTATGATTATTCCATGTTTCATTGGTCAAGAGAAAGGACAGTTCCTTTCTGGACAGTTCCTTTCGCCTATAGCTACCATGTTGAAAATCCTATGGATGGATCTCAAATTGTAGACTTATGATTATTCCATGTTTTATTGGTCAAGAGAAAGGACATTTCCTTTCGCCTATAGCTACCATGTTGAAAATCCTATAGTTTGTCTAGTGCAAGGGTATTACTAAGCTAGTTTCTTTCTTTGGTATCTCACTTATCTATGTCTAAATTTTAGTCATATATGTAGTTCAGTTCTATTAGGTAGTTTTGATTGACAATGGCTCATCGACCATGTATACAAATACTCATGTTACATAGTAAAAGGCTCATACTTTGTGATGGTGTTTATCATGAGTCTACAATGACTATGATTTCTAGTTTCTTCTTGTTTTATCATTAATCTTTTATTATCAATAGATAATATATGTAAAATATTTTTATTAATTAATACAAAGGGAGAGGGTCGTAACCCTCACTTTAACTATAAAAGATAGAATAAAACACATATTTAATGAATAAAATCATTCTTAAGTAAATAAAAACAACTTTTCAAATAAAAATAAAACAAACAATGTAAATGAAATAAATTAATTCTTTGAAATTAAATTTACATGTTATATATAGTAAAATAGTATATATATCTCAATATATAGTTTATAGGAATCAAATATATAATATATTATTACAGAGAAACAAAATTATAATATACATTTAACTATAGTTTATAAGAATAAAATTTAGAATATTATTATAGAGAAATAAAATACACTTCCTATTTAATTTAATGTCTAATTGAATATTTAGGTAATAGAAAACAATCAAATCTAAAATATCAAAGTTGAGAAAAAATGTCATGACAAATTTAAAAGAAGGAAATAGATGTTGAGCTCCTTATCAATTTTGATGTGTCGACATGCAGTTTCTATTATTTTAAACATAGAACTAGATCTACACTCTAAAGTTCTATGATAAATGTTGGTCAAAGAGAAAACTAATATAAGATTAGGTTGTGCTTGTAGCCTAGTCTACATACACTTTTCTTTTGTGTGATTTAGTTCTATTATTTTCAACTTATCCTCTATTGATGCAACTTTTGTGTTTTGTTTATGTCTTTTGTACTTACTTCTAAACAAGGGGTTTTGATCAAGGTTAAGAAAGTTCATAATATCTATGAGCTCATAATCACTTAAATCTTTCCTAATAAAAGCCCAGACATGTGCATTTTATTTCCTTGATTTTTTTAGCACATGCATGTTTATTAGAATCTATGTTTTAATTTTGTAGTAGTTATCATATATTATTTGATTCAATTTAAATTATTAATTTCTATAAATTCACGTCGAGATCAACTATGATACGATATTTCAAATGAGATAGAATTTAGTTCTAATAAATTATTTAAGGACTTAGTTCTAATAAATTTCTAACAAAGAGAATTTCAACTATGATACATGAATTTTAGTTTTAATTATTTTTCACTATTTTTCTATAAAAATTATTGCACTGATTTTTATCCTACAAACAAATAAAAATTATTGCACTAATATCTATCCTATAAGCATTTTTTTTAATACAATGCATGCATTTTGTATAGTTTTCTATGTAATTAAGGATTTGATTATAGAAAAATTATCGACCTCTAACAATGTTTATATATATCACACTAGTGAATCATTCTTTCGAAACTCAACCAAATCTCTTCCACCTTTGACAAATTTTCACCATCTTTATAGACATTTTGTCTTGCCATAGAGAGATTCAAAGAGATGACCAATTACAATGTTTCTCACATCTTCTCCCTTGAAACTTAGAAACACATGACAACTTTAACAACTTTTGCAAGAAAGATTAGCTATGTAAGGCTTATATTTTTCCATAATCAAGCTAGATCTAAAGAGGAAGGCTTACAATTGATAGAACGAAAACACAAGATTCAACCCAAAATTTCATATATTGAACTCAACCATACAAATGTTTCAACTCTAATCACACATTCTTGTGCCATATCTAGTTGTAGATTGTAAAATAGTGGTCATATGCCCTTTCATCACAAAATGCATAGATGCATTCAAATGGGCATGGTTTTCATTTTCATGTTCATTTGTGATTTAAGAATTTCCATTAGGTCTTAATCATAGGCAAATGCCATTCTATCTATAAACTTTGTACCTAGTTTAGTGGCTAAAGTATGGGTAAACAACACAAATATATGAGTTTTGTTAGTCTTAAGCAGTTTACATAGAAAAAAAATTATTGTACAACTAATTTTCAAGTAGACAATTGAACAAGCATAATTGTTACCAAACTTGATGGGTTCTCTTGAACAATTGAAACACTACATCTAAAGACATAGAGTATGATTCAAAATGTTGATATGATGATAGATCATAGAGTATGACTTGAAACGTTGATAGAAAAATGTTTACATATTCAAATCTAAAAACTTTCAAATTCATACTATATATAACTTGTTCACCAACGTAACTCTTAATACACAAAAAATCTTAAAATATTTACAAATCTACAAATCTAAATGCTTCCACAATTTACAATCAACTATTTTGAATACTTCATTTCAAATACAAGTGATGCAGTGCGTCATGTTCCTGCCGCCAAGTAAGGAGCTTTTTGGTTGGAAGAGGGCAGGAAAATATGGTTCAAGAATTGTAAAATGAATAGTAAAACTAAAATGTAAGTTTTTAGTATATATTGATTAATTTTAGGTGAAATTTAAAACTTTGTATTAAACGTAGAAAAGCACAACAAATGAAATAGAAGACTATATCAAGTGAAAAGAAAAAGATAGACGCTGGAGTATGTTATTGATATTGTGAAATTCGCTAATTATTTTTGTGCACTAAAACTTGTCCAAATGAGTGTATATTAAAATTCATATTTTTTGTGTGCTTGTTAACTAATATTAATAAATTTTTATATAAAAGTAATTTAGGAAATTAAATTGGTTTAGTATGAAGACGGAGAGTTCATTTGTCAAGGTGCCCGAAAAAATCTAGCGCAACATTTAAGTTGAAATCTCTTTCAATTGAAAAAAATTATATTCAAATCAAAAGAGCTTAGAATCGCCATGTTCTAGGAAACACAAATTTTGTAATAATTCAGAATTTTTAGAGATAAATAATCAAAAGGCGCACATAACATTTATACTAAAAATTTGTTGAATCGAGCAAAACAATTAAATTTTCTTTAAATTGAATAAAGTAATGAATAAATAATATACATAAGACACATCATTCTCAAGTACTCTAAAACTCCAAAAAAAGGACATTTCAAGTAAGTGTATCACTAGGCCACAAATCAAGCAAATTATTTTAGCTAAAAATTGTTTAGGTTGAACAAAATAAAGTAAAATATAAAGAGTTGGGGCTCGATTGTTGTCTAATTATGCCATTTTTAGGGTAAGGTCTGAAATGACAGAATTTCAGCACAACTATTTTGTTAAAATTTCTTCAGATGGAAGAAATAGAGTAAATGCAAAAGACCTAAGGATCACATTATTCTCAAGTACGTTAGTCATTTCTTTCAAATAGTCCAAAGGGGGCTGCAAACATCTTTTAGTTATAAGCTTATTTGAATTTAGGCCTTCTTGAAACCATAGGGCTTTGGTCAAGATATTAAGAGCAATTCCCAACCCTGTCTATTTATACAATTTTTCTTCCTCTTGGCCAAATCCTCTTTCAAAGTACACAGAGGTGAGACTATTAGGATTTTACTGTTTGTAGGGCCAGCGTGCACATAGAGTGCTATGTATGGCCATCTCGATATTCTAAAGAAAGGCATACACACATTGCTCACTATTATACTCCAATATTTGGGAAGGTTGGGATAATCATTAGAGGGGTTTGTGTTGTACCACATAGATATTTACCGTTGTTGGACTTTTGGAATTGTAAGTTTGTTATTTTTATTTGGAGACATGTTTCATGTGGTTTTGAGCTTTGTGTCACCTTTAAGCCAATGGAAATCGTGTGGGAAGTTGATGAAGGGTATATATGTGGTTTCAAGCTATTTATAAGCAAGCAAAGAAGACTAGGAGATAGTAGAGGTGTAACAAGTACAACAATGAGGGAACAATGACTAAGAGCTCAAGTGAGGAAACAGTGAGTATGATATAGGGTGCACTTTGAACAAGTGAAATTGGTATATGTAGAAGTGTTGTTCTTGTACTAAAAATCATTATGTGACCTCATTTGTGACAAGTTACAAAGTGGTGTTTCTAAATTTATGTGTTAGTGCTCATAGGAAACCATTGCGATATATTGTAATTTTGCTTATGAAATCAATATAATAAAAAATCTTTAGAAGATTGGGGTTTTCCCTCACTAAGGATTTTCCCAGGGTATATCTTGTGTCATTTTGTCATTTAATGTGTATTTATTATTGTTGGTTGCACAGTTGGATGGTCCTTTGGACCCTCTAGTCATAACTATATCAAATTCAAGATCAAAATCTTTTTAATCAACTATAAATTCTCAAAATAGGATCATACAACAACCTTCTTCTAAATAAACATGATCTTTATGAGTCCTCCATACTCATGAATCCCTCCATATAATAATCAAATCTCCATCATCTGCATCCCATCGATATTTCCTCTTCATCGAGTTTCTAAATCCTTAAAATATAGTTTCAAGGTAGAGAGAAAGAGAAAGATCAAGCAAGTTTGCAAATGGTGAATATGGGAGCAACAATAGTCATCCACAAGGTTACTCATCCACCTCACCCCTTTTTGCCTGACATAAACATCAAATACATTACGTCAACCATCTAAAAAGTAAATTCATTCATTTCAACCTTGTGACATATTCTTTATAATGCAGCAAATTCACCAACTATTTTACACACATAAATAATACTAATATTTCGTTGATATTATATTAATTGAAACTAAAATTACAACTCAATGATAAACTAAACCCTTCCCTTATTTTTATATTTTGGAGTGGTCAAATTTGTAAAGGTATGTTTAGGGTTTTTAATATATATTATGGGTCACCATCTACCATAAGGTATTCA
Organism: Sequoia sempervirens; assembly: GCA_007258455.2. NCBI lineage: Eukaryota > Viridiplantae > Streptophyta > Pinopsida > Cupressales > Cupressaceae > Sequoia > Sequoia sempervirens. The sequence goes on from VDFB02078475.1 coordinate 24,412, forward strand.
TTAATTTGAGAATTGTGTCTTTTATTTTCATTGATTTCCCACATATTGGAATTAATTTGAGATAAAAATTCTTTACAAAGGAGTTTTAATTGCTTACGTGATGTTTTCTATTCTTTTAACATTTTGCTCATTTGAAATATTAATCAGACGTTGATGATGTCTTCAAGGAAGGCCCATTTTTATGTGGATATTTATTTTGCTAGATTTTTGTCTGTTGTCAAATCTTTCTAGACTACCTAATTTATGCAAGTGATCTCAATCCCTTGGTTGGTTGATGCATGGTTGGTAGAGCATATAGTCATGTTTTGTATTGTTTATTTTTCATGATTGGATAAGCATTCAAGGCTATGAGGGTCCATGCTTGAGAATCTAAAGCTACAAGATTAAAAAATAAAATCTCTACAAGATAAAACTTTTTGTTCCAATGTTAAATCATCTATATATTTTGGGTCATATTAGGGGTTCATAATCTAGATGGGAATATGATTTGCACAAAAATCTTTGGTATATTTACAATAAGATAAGATAAAGGACATTACAACCTACAAAATCAAATTATAATTGGATAGTTTGATTTTTAAGTTAATTGGATTGTGTTTAGTGAGGATATTTTCAAATTTTCAATAAATTTTATGATATTTTTGTTGAAAAACAATTTTATAACTATTGATTTTATGAGGAAAAGTTGTTGCAAATAAAATTTTAAAATATTTATTTTGATAAATGGTTATATGATTATATGGTTATTGGTGTTCTTTTATGAGATAAAATATAGAAGTTATTTAATACAGATGATTTGATATCAAGCAATAATTAAAATCTTAGGGGTGTTATCTTTAGCCCTTGCTATTGTAATCCCACAAAATTATAATAATTAAGACACATTTTTAGGAGATTTTTAAAATAATTTTACTTCCTTTTAAGTAGATCTTTGTATGAGATACTAAGGGGGGAAATAATATTAGTAGTATTTGTGTCTTAAAAAAGCTGATGCAAAGTTGCGAGATAAACTTTCTTAACTTTAAATTTCTCTCATTCAAAATAGAGAGAGATGAAGTCTTTGCAACTGAAACTATAATGGAAAAAGATAGAAGAAGACAAATATGATTGACACTTTTCCCTAACCGTTTGACAAAGACATGCTTTGTGAGAACAGTCATATTGGATTCCTTATCAATACAGATTTCTTACTCCAGTCATTTTATTGGATGATCTGGTGACTCGCTATTGACCACTTCAATAATCGCCTTCATTATTTCCTAGAACTGTCATGTTATGGACTTTCCCTTGCAATCTGTCTAGAATCTTTTGATTGCAGGTTGGTCAATCCAATTGCTATAGGCTACAATTCTTCTAGTTGCAAGAGATTAGTTTCATCTAAAGTATACACATCATTAATCAACCATAAATTAACACAAAATCAAATTGAATTTCATAAACATTCACACATTTATCCATGCAAACATCATCATATCATAATTATATTTTCACATGGTAAATTTTGGTTTAGGATGTATAAAAGATATATAAGATTCATGATTGTCTATGTGATAAGCATCTTGAAATGTTGAAAAACATAAACTAAAAGGAAGAAAACTAGCTATTCCTTAGGCCCATCATTCCCCCCAACTAGAGTATTTCTTGTCCTTAAGAAATTTTAAGACCAGAAGTTGTACTAGAGAGTGATTTCCCTTAAATCTGTCACCACATTAACTCCCTTTGTCTATCTTAGATAGTAGCCTTTTTGACATGAAATATTTGTCAGCCTCATATTCTCTATTTTTTCTATTTCATCATGGTTCCTCCCTATCCAATGTGGCACTGGATAGAGGAGAAAAGGTGGATGAAAGGTGAGTGGAAACCATCTAAGTCCATTATCCTTGGAAATGTTTATATACTTTTGATTTCTTCTAATAATGGCTATAAAATTATACAGGGAGTGCGGTTCCTTTTTCTTTAATTTAGGGGTTAGATTTTCCCATCTCTTCTTCACAAACTGAAATACTTGATTAATGGGTCTTGTATCTAGTTTTTGGTTTCCCATGTTTTTTGTTGAGTCAAAAGATCGATCTATCAATGCCTAATACAAATGGTAGAGACATGGATCGCATGAGAGACGATTAGTCCCTTGTCACAAATCCTAAGGGGAGCATTGACCATCTGCTAACAATATCCCCCTTAGTGTTACCTAAGGGGATTGAACCCATGACCCAATGCTTTGATACCAATTGTTAGATGCACATGACAATTGAGAAGGGGGTGAATCAGTTGTATACTTTAAAAATATAAAACCCTCATTAACATTCAGATCTACATTATCCCTTAAACCCTTATCCACCATTAAACCCTTAACATGCATTAATAGAATGTAAACATGTAAAGAAATAATGCAAACACATCCAACCACATAATAACACTAGATTTACATGGAAAACCAAAGAAGGGAAAAACCACAATGAGGATTAGCTCACTATTATATGAATTACAACACCAAATACAATAAGTCTCACTGCCAAGGGCTCACTACCCAAAAAGATAAAAGAAAGGCTCATTACAGGTGGCTCACTTCCAAAGGACTCACTATCAAGAAGAAATAAGAATAGAAGGGATGGCTCGTTTCCAATTTGAACGGTTGAAAATGCATCTCTCATATGTCAAAGGTACAGTTCCACTGAAACACAAATAGCTCATCAAAAAGAATAAAATGTAGACACCTTCTGCTCACTACATTAGGAAGTCATAGGCATTAAGGCTCACACTCAAATGATTAAAATTGATCACTTTCACATCTTTCACATCACACACTCTACTCTTAACCCACACAACAATTTTCCTTGCACTTATACCCTTCATGACCTAAAAAAATATCAATTAGGTCAACCTTAAGGAAACGTATACACCTCAATTGTGCAACACCAAATAGGTCAGAACTAAACACTTCCATAATATAAATAAGTGAAGCCAAACCATGCCATTACTTGATTGGAACCCAAATATACATCAACATTCTTCTCAACACTTCCTCAAACAACAATTATCCTTCACAATTAGCACTAGCATGTCAGGTCAGCCAAACCTACACAAACACTAACAAGTGACTCCAAGCACACCTCTCAGGGTCTAGAAACATCTCATGGACCACACAAAAAAATTCCATAATATCCATACAACATATCAAAAATATTCTAGCATCATCAAAATATTTTGCATAGCTATTGCAACCACCTGAAACTCAAGAACACCTTCATTTGGTGCAACTAGACACACCGACACAGACATCTGACACACTAGACAACTTTGTGGAGCACCAAAACACCTGAAACTTCAAGGGAAGGTAGATACAAACATTATAAGCATGTTCCTAGATCCGCAACACCAGAACCTTCACCGCAAAGAAATGTGAAGCAATCTCATTTCTCCTAGACACCTAGTTTCACCAAATAGACATATTGTCAAACACATCTTCCACTGCAGTATGATCCAGAACCTAAAACTCTAGATGTGACACCTATGAATACCTTTGATCATCACGTCTAAACTGCATGAGAATATCTTCAAGCATGAAGAAATTCGGAGTAGAACACTAGGAACAACTCTCATATTGAACTCTATTTTATTCAATTTCTCAAAAACACTTGGAAACCAAGTGAACCAACTTCATCAGCAACATAAAGAACATCTCTGCAATCTGTAACATGAAACACTTTCAAACTACAACAATATTTCCAAACCCAAGTTAGACCAACAACCTTTGCAACTATACTGAAGTAAGACATCATTGACAACACCAATGACATTGTGTTGACATCAATACCAACAACTCCAAACTTCCAACAACTCCAAAGCTAGGGGTTGACATCATCAACACCGGAAACATTCCAACACTCTCTTCATACAAGGGGTTGACATCAATGAAAACACCCAAACAACTCACAAACAAATCAAGCTTCCAACATTCCAAACTTCCAACAATTGCTTCGTCTTGATATAGTCATTTTATCGTATGCTCATTATTTTTCTCCCCACACCTTTGTAATCCAAGAGCTCTAACCACTTATCAATGATTATGTTTGGGTCTTGTGATCCTTTCTTTAGCTATAGAGCAATAGATTTCTCCCTCTCATTATATTCTTGTAAGATTTCACCTCTTTGATGCTCATTTCTGATATAAGGGGCTAATGCTCTAATTTGTAAATCCCCTACAAACATTAGTGGATTCCATTTAGTTTGATCTAAGAGAACAAAGTTATACAAGTATAACTCGCATAACTGGTCCTACATATCCGGTGTAGAGTTAGAGAAAGTATCTAAAAACAAAAAATTTATATTCATTGACATCAGAAAATCACTAATCACTTGGTTGAACTGAAAACACAAATACTTTTCCTGCAAAAATAATGCATAAACTCTTGCAAGAGGTCTACACTTTAGAATTTGTTCAGCCTTGTCTGCTACTTCTTTAATCTTCACTGTCAACCTTTATATTTCTACCTTTTTCTGTTCAAGTTCCCTAGTAGGTTTGGATATCAATTCAACTTTTCCTTTTTCACATTCCTTCTTCTCAAAGAACTTTAGGGTTCTTTTCCATAATTCCACACCCAAGGATACCAAAATTGGCCTAGAGGGAACTATAAGTGGAGGAATTGGGCCCTAGGGTAATAGTTCCTTGTTTCCTACTTTTATGATAGCAAGTTGTGCCAATTCATCCAACCTAGACCCATGCTCAAATTTATTAATCTTTTCCTCCAACTCTTTAATTCTTTTGTCCCTCTCACTGTCTTTTTGCTGGTGTGTTTTCAACAAATTTTCTAATTGCTTTATCCTTTCGATAGCCTCTTGCAATTATTTTCTAATATCCTTTTTCTCAACAAATAATTTTTCATCTCTTTCCAAAAACTAGCATCCCTCTCACTTGTATACTCATTACCCTCTGAATCAGGGCTCTTTGGGGTTCTTTTTCTCATTTTCCTTGCAACAAAAATATTCTTTGAATTGGATTCAAAGGTACTTGTATAGTAACATGACTGTGCAATAGGTGTACCTACATTACCAAAGGAATTCTTCTTTGGTTCTAATTCTATTTCAATTGTAACATATTTCTTTCTTCTGCATGTGCTCGTCATTGGCCTTTTTTCCTTTGGGGCGATGTGACCACCTTGTGGGTCTTTTTCTGCCCCGTGGAAGGTGCAAAAGAAGATCCACCTTTCCTTTTCTCGACTTTGTGTTTTTCTAGAAACGGGGGTTTCTTCCTTTCCTTCTGTTGTGGGTTGCTCGATAGTGGTTGCAGGATGAGTGCCTTGAAAAACCTACTCCTTTGGCTCTCCTATGTTGCGGGTAGGTGACGCAATAGGGGAGCCAAAGGGAAACTCCCTCTCTGAAACAATAGATTCCTCTACTATTTCTAGGATTGTAGGTTCTTCAAGGATACTATTGATATGGTTGTAATTTAGGAAAATTTCCCACGAAACATGTGAAAATTGAGTTCTCAAACTCCTTTTTATCAACAATGTGACTAAATAGAAATGTGATAATGTTGTGTTATTCCTTTTCCTTTTATACTCAGAGCTCATTCTTTTCAACAAATTGTACAAATTTTTTGGAACATTCACACACTTATCATGGTGAAGATGACTCAATAACTTGAAATGGACTGTATACAACAAGGATTTCCTACCATCACAGGTTAAATACTTGATTATGTAAGTGTGCGAACCCCAATCCTAGTACCTGCAAAACAACATGAATAAACAAGTTAAACAAGAGATTGCAAGCATGAACAAGGATTCCCCATGAAATCCATTTACAACACTCAAATTAGGAAGAAAATAGTGAAGAACACAATGGAAATGACAAAACAAAGATTGAATCCTAATTAGAATAGCAAACACATAATCCCATGGGGGAATTGGTGCTAATTTGATGTGAAAATTGGCCCTTTCCCAATTCCTAAGATGCAAGCTTGATACGTTGATGATGATTGATCCACTTTGATGGTGAAGGATGAGAGCTCCAAGCCAAAATCTACAAAAAACCTAGCTAAGAACTCAATGATGATGGATAAAAATGGCTAAATATTTTAGCATAATAACTTTGCATAACTTGTGGATTATCAAATGAGGATATGAGCTCTTTATTTATAGAATGCCAAGATGGATGAATGTCCAAATTTGAGCAATGTGGGACTAACATTCATCCAATAGCATGATGCCACTTGTCAATCTATGAGTGGATGGAGGATGTGCAAGATTTGGGGATTATGCCAATAAATGCATATTTTTAAATTTCAAATTTGTTGAAATGACTTGCAAGAGGGAAGGGAAATTGCAATAAATTCCACTTGGCTCAAGACAAAGGACATGTAAGATGAATTTATTGCCTTGTTGGATGTACATGTTGACTTGGAATTTTTGAATTCAAATTTGGAGAATATTCTAAAAGATGCCTTGTGAGGAAAATAGAGATTTAATAAATGGATTAAATCTATTTTCATGTGCAACTTGCAAAATCTAGAGGATGGGACATGATTTAGAATTAAATTAATCAAGGGTTAATTAATTTAATAGGAGATTAGATGATGTGACCTATTTGACTCAAATTGATGGATTTATTTAAATTAAATAAGAGAGGAATATGGTAAGAGATTAATTAAATAAGGATTTTGATTTATTTAATTAAATAGGGATAATTAGATCAAATGGATTGATTTAATTAACAAAGAGATGACTTGATTAGATAAAATGATTTATTCAATTAAGAGAGAGAAATTGATGAATTTAATCAGATAAGGAGATTTGATTAAATGGTTAGACCGAGGGATGATTCAGGATGAAACGATGTTAGTAATCGGGATCAAGTGCACAATGTCAATCGATACATTTTACGTGTCTACAGTAAGAAGCAACTAAATCCCAAATTGAGGGTAAGGATAAACTTTTAGTACCTTGAGAAGATGAGTTTAGTTTCTCTCCTAGCTACCTAAATTCATCCCTGGCAACAATAACATCTTCCCTAGCTGGAAATTCTTCTCCTTCCCATCGCAGACCGAATACTTTAGCAATGGTGGATTATGAGGCATCTATCCTTAAGCCTCTCCCTATTGCTTCACTATTTTGTAATGTTGTATCAAACTATTGTGTCATGACCTCATTACACTTTGTAAGCTTCAATAAATAATCCAACCAACCAACATGTCGTAAAATGGGTAATACTAACCTATCTTGTAACAACTAGGTGTGTGTTGTTGGTTCCCTATGAATAATGTCACCTCACATAATACTATTGTTGTTCTAAAATTCCTTAATTATCTATTTGTTACTCCAATTGCACCACCTTCACAATATTTGTATGCTTGAAACCTCACAATTTAGCTACCTTTAACCTCTTTCTCTCCTCTGAACTTGTATTGTTTGAAAAATGGAGGAAAAATAAAACAACCAAAAAGCTTGCAAAGAGTTTTTGAAGATCAAGAAAATAAGGAAACCTCCACCCAACTAAAGATATTAAGTTTCCTCACTTAGTGGTATGGTTTTGGTGGAGCATCATATGAAATGTAGTGGGAAATAAATTTAGATATGAAGCATGCATGAAGTAATGTATAAACATGTTGAAAATTAATCATCACTATGTTAAAAATGAGAAGTTAATGCATGTACCTATAGAAATGTATTGGAATGAAATTGAACTCATGTGAAGTGATTGTTGATAACTTGCAGCTGAATGTGAAATGACTTGTCATAATTGCAATAAAAATCATGTAGAGACAATTTGAAATGAATGATAGCATATGAATGACGTGTGGTGAATGATGGAGTGAAAAGGTTGCAAAGTATAAGGAATAGGTGAGGTGAAATGAATGCATGGTATGTGGTAAATGAGAAAGGTGGTGGAAATGATATGTGTGAATGCATATAATGAAATATATATGGTTGCATGTACAAATGGATGCCATTTGAAATAATAGATATGTGATGGATGTGGTGGTAATATGAAATGAATTTCAGACAAGTGGTATGGGTGCTTGTAGTAACAGGCCCCTTCTAAAATTTTGTCACATTTAGGTGTTATGCTACAGGAAACTACTTCTTCTTTGACTTTTCCAAAAAATAAATGTTGTCATTTTTCACATGTGTAGTGTGTGCATTTGAAAGAGATAGTAGAATAATACCTATGAAACATCAATTGGTGACCTATGTAGCTCATTCACTAATTCATTTGTAGAACTTGTAGTATCTGCTATTGAATTTTCAACTTTAGGTTCAAACTATTGAATTAATCAAAGAAGGAAGTCATCCTTCTATAATAACTTTTTGTAAAGCTTCAATCTGTGTCCATTAACCAGTAATGAGAACTTGATATCATCGATTGTATGTAGTTGTACTTGTGTGCAGCGTGTTTTCTAACCTACAATAATGCAAAACAAAATGAAATGCAAAGAAAGAACAACACAAAACAACACCTCAAGATAAGTCGAGTTAAACTTGAACAAAAAAAAAGATGAAAACAATGATTTTACCTTGCCCAAGTCGATTGGTTGGTTGGATTTGTTGATTCGTTGAATTGTGTACTCCTAGATTGATTTTGGCAACATAACGGCTTGTTGTAGCTTGATTTGGATGCAAGGATGAAAGGTTTTTGATATGGATGCAAGATAGGTAGCTTGAAAGATGGAGATGATGAGTGCTTAGGATTAGGGTTGGATGAGAAGAGATTGTGAAGAATGCAAGAAGGAGAGGAACAAAATGGCTAAGTGTTAGCCATTTAACCTAGGAAGATCAAATGGATGGTGGAGATTGAAAGAGGGCAAAAGATCAAGGGCTAAGATGAAGAGTTGACTAAAGGAATTAAAAATTCCTTTTTAATGTGCATGGGGAGGATAAAAGGAATTAAAAATTCCTTAGAAACCTTGGATGAATAAAATGGAATTTAAAATTCCATTGGAAAGGACATGGGGATTGTAAATGGAATTAAAAATTCCTTGGGGAATGAGAGAGGAATTAAAAATTCCTCAAAAGGACATTGGAAAGATAAAAAGGAATTAAAAATTTCTTAGGAGATGGGGAGAGTTGACCAAAGGGGTTGATTAGACTAGCTAATCAATGATTAGAGGACAGTTAGGTGGCTAATGAAGATCAGGAGCCAACTTGCAAAAGTTGGAGGATGTGACACATCTTAATCATGGATTAGACAAGTGTACACCCCTAATGATGGGATTAAAAGGTGGATTATGATTAAGAAAAAGTGATGGAGGATGTGATATGTGAGGAATTAAATAAATGTATTATTTATTTAATTCTTTAAGGAAAAGGGAAATAAAGGGTAAGGTATTTAATTATTTAACTAAATACCTTAAAGATTTAGAGGACTTTAGGGGTATTAATTAAATAATAGTAATATTACTTAATTAATGCAGATAAAAGGATATTTGGATGAAAAAGGATAATTTGACCAAACATAAGTGGTCAAATTTAGATGTCTACAGTACTGCTCCATTTGGAAACACTTATTTTTTCTCATATGGACCCAACCATCTAGTTTGTAATTTCCCTTTGTAGTTTTTGTATCTTGAGTCATAAAGGAGAGCCCAATCACCTACATTGAATTTGTTTGTCTTTATGAACTAATCATGCCAATAAATTCTTTGATTCTAGACAATTTCAATGTGGTGTATTACTTCCATTCTAATTTAATCAAGTGCATTTATGTTGTGTAATCTCTCATGTTGAGCTGTGGAAAAGTCCATTCCCAATGTAACTATTCTCCTCAATGTTTTGTATTCAAATTCAATAGGAAGTACTGTTTTCTTCCCATACACCAATTCATATGGTGTAGATTTGTTTGTGGTCTTCCAAGTTGTCCTATAGACCCAAACTGTCTCAGGCAACTTGGCTGCCCAATCCTTCCTATGAATTTGTACTATCTTTGTGAGAATGATTTTGTAGTGCCAGAAAAAGTATCCCTTTTTCACACTTAATTTGGGAATAATTAATAATAAAATGAGCCTAATGTTGCCTTAATTTAGTGTTGTCATATGTTTTTCATATTCACATTAAGCTTAGGGCCCTTTTAGATTGAATGGACTTAATAGTGCCTTATTTAGGGTGTTGTAAGGTGTACCTTTACACTTTCACACTAATCTAGGGCTTTATTAATTGATTGAGGTTAATTTTCCATAATTAGCTCCTTTAATTCAAATCCAAGCCTAATTAAATATAGTTTTCAAGAGATAAAACCTAACATTCATAAATGTTATTACACAACACTTAATTCTGAAAGGTGTATGCCCTAGGTAGGTGACCTAGGACCCATTCACCACATGGTGAATGGGTCCTCACTTGGTCCTAGGACCCTATTTTTGCATAACATTTCACCTTGTCTGATGCGTGTCCTAAGTAAGTGGCCTAGGACCCATTTTCCACATGGTGAATGGGTCCTCACTTAGAACTAGGACCCCTCTTTGAAATATGATTTTGGAGGTATTTTAATAATTTGAAATCCATAATTCAATGTCGGCTTATGATATTTGAATTTCATAAATTAATATTAAGTTATGTATAAATACAAGGTTATTTCACTATGTTTCACACTAGAGAGTTTCAAGAGAAGAATCTAAGAAATTTTCATGAGATCAAGTGCATTCATATTCAAGAAGAAAAAAAAATTTAAGTCTTGGAGCAGCATTATAGTGTTTTTACAGGTCTTCAAGCTCATTTTGTTGTCAAAGAGTAAGCATTATTGAAGAAGTGATGATAGATGCCTATGGAGAATCATGATGGATTCTAGGTTTTGGAAGAAGCACCATGAGATTCAACCAAGCCTAATGACTTGTTTCCTAAGTGATTCCATCTTCTATGGTCACTCTATATTCAAATTTATGACTTATTAAGGGGATTTGAGATCTCCTAAAGTAGGTTTTTTGCATTGTTCATGTTTCATTTTAGGATCCTATTCTAACACACTTGAGTAGGGTTTCTTTGCATCATTAGAGATCTTAATTTTAGACACACTTAAGGTTAGGATTGCACACACATTTAATGTTTCATATTTCTATTTATCATCAAGGTTTAATTACCAAAATTGGGGTTTGATTGAGGCAAATCCCTTATCCACCAACAAACAAAAAATTTATTTTACAAATTATTGGTAGATCCAAATCCAGAAGTGGAGATTTCAACTTATATGAAGGAATTGTAGGTTTGGAGCTTCAAATTCATATTCAGAGTTTTCTAGAAAATCCTACCAAGACCCATTCACCATAGGAAGAATGAGTCCATGTTAGGGATACAAAGGTGCAACAGGTTTTCATAGTTCACAAGCTATAGTTTTTGATTTAGAGTCTCTTAGGAAAGTCTACCAAGACCCATTCACCATAGGGTGAATGAGTCCCTATTAGGGTTGCAGAAAAATTAAGTTTTGATAGGTGCATAACATTTATTACCTTCATTTTTTCTAGAAAGTTTACTGTTTCTTTATGTTTTATGATAAATCTCTTCATTGCACTTTGTGGATCTAGGTTTAGAGTTTTTTTTTTATGTCAAATTTGTCTCCCCAAAGTACTACTTGACCTAGAACCCCATCCTAGAAAAAAGGGAAATCAGTAGATTCACATCTTGGATTGACTCACCTAAGGGTTGATAATCAATGTTTGATGTGGATCTCATTTCCTAATGATTTGAAGAAAGATAGGATCACCTTTTGTCCCTCTTTGGATCTACCCTTTCTATTTTGGGATACCCTACCCTATTTATCTTTATTTCAGTTTTTAATTTCCTTGTTTGTAACTTCAACCTGCCCATTAGCTTAAGGGTGGTAAGGTGTTGACTTCCTATGTCTGACCTCATACTCTTGAACTAATTTTGTGATCAACTCTAATGTAAATTGGGGTCCTTCTTCTATGAAAATCTCTCTTGGAACTTCATACCTTGTGATATGTCCTCATAGAGAATTTTTTCCACATTACCATCTCTTGCAAATTGTAGAGCTTTAACCTCCACCCACTTTGTAAGGTAATATGTGCATACTAGTATGTACTCTTTGTTGTTTGATGTTGGTGATATATGGCCAATAAATTTTGTAGACATTGAAAATATACTGATTGACATTGTGCACCTGTTCCCGACTTACTAACATCGTTTCTTCCTAAATCATTCCTCGGTCTAACCATTTAATCAAATTCCCTTATCTGATTAAATTCATGAGTATCCTCTCTTGGTAAAATAAATCACTTTATTTGAATCAAGTCAATCTCCTGTTAATTAAATCAACCCATCTGATCTAATTATCCCTATTTAATTAAATAATCAATTTATTTGATTAAATCCCTAAAGTCTGTCCATTAAATTAAATAAATTAAAACCTTATTTGATTTAATCTAACACCATCCCCTTTTAATTAAATAAATCAAAATCTTTATTTAATTAGCCTTTTATCATATTCCTCTCTTATCTGATTTAAATAAATCCATAAATCTAAGTCAAATAAGTCACATCATCTAATCTTCTGTTAAATTAATTAACCCTTGATTAATTTAACCTCATCTCATGTCACATCCTCTAGATAATGCAAGTTGCACATGAAAATAGATTTAATTCATTTATTAAATCTCTATTTTCCTCACAAGGCATCTTTTGGAATATTCTCTCAATTTGAATTCAAAAATTCCAAGTCAACATGTACATCCAACAAGGCATTTAAAACCTCTTACATGTCCTTTGCCTTGAGCCAAGTGGCATTTATTGCATTTTCCCTTCCCTCTTACATGTCATTTCAACAAATTTGAATTTCAAATATTGGCATTTATTGGCACAAACCCCAAATCTTGCACAACCATCATCCATTCATAGCTTGACAAGTGGCACCATATCATTGGATGAATGTTAGTCCCACATTGCTCAAATTTGGGCATTCATCCATCTTGAAATCCTATAAATGAAGAGCTCCTCTCCTCATTTTATCATCCACAATCCAAGCAAAGTTACCATGCTAAAATACTTAGCCATTTCCATTCATCATTCGAATTCTTAGCTAGGCTTTTTGCAAATTTGGCTTGGAGTTCTTATCTTCTCATCAAAGTGGATCAACATCATCTTCAACATTCGAATCTTGCATCATAGGAATTGGGAAAGGGGCAATTTTCACATCAAATTGGCACCAATTCCCCCATGGGATCAAGTGTTTGCTATTCAAATTAGGATTGAATCAAGTTTTTATCATTTTCTTTGTGTTCTTCATTATTTTCATTCCTAGTTTAATTTGTAAATGGATTTCATGGGGAATCCTTGTTTTAGCTTGCAAATCCTTGTCTAACTCGTTTATTCATGTTGTTTTGCAGGTCCTAGGATCGCACAAATTCTAATCCCCATTTGTCAAATGGTGCTATTGCTAACTGTGGTAGCAATGGAATTTCATCTGATTTTGTTGGCATTCCCATTCTTTAACACCTATCACAACCCCTAGTATACTTCACTACATCTTTATGAATAGTTAGCCAATAGTATCCAATGTCCAGAATCTTAAGAGTTGTCCTCTTTGTTGCAAAGTGTCCCCCATAGGGTTCATCATGGCATGCTCTGAGGATATTCATATACTTCATCTTCTCTGATACATCTCCTCATTATGTTGTTTGGGCCTATGTAAAATAAGTATTCAGCTATCCAGGAGTAGGGAAAACTCTTGTGAACTAATTTTATCTTTTCTCTTGGTGAGAAATGGGGTGGTGTTTGTCCTGCTACAAGATAGTTGGAAATGTCTACAAATTAAGGCGTATAGAAAGATAGAGAAAATAAATTTTCTCATTTGGGAATGAATCATCAACATCTTCTTTTGATTTGGTTGTTAGTTTGGATAGAAAATTTGCCACTACATTTTCTTTAGCTGACTTATCCACAATGGTAATGTCAAATTCTTGAAGCAAAAATAACCACTTGACAAGCTTGCCACCAACCACTGGTTTGTTCATTAGATACCTTATTGATGTATGGTTAGTATGTATGAACACTAGATATCATGTAATATAATGCCTAATTTTTTTATTGCATATACTACTGGCAACATCTCTTTCTCTACCACTGTATAATTAAGTTTTTCCCCTGGTATATTTTTGTTGATGTAATATATGGCATACTCTTTGTTGTCTTCATTTTGTCCAAGTACATCTCCTATAGAAAATTAGAAGCATTTATATGGATATGGAAAGGTAAGGTCCAATTTGGTCCTCTCAAAACAAGGGTTTTGGTCAATGTTTCCTTGAGTGCTTCAAAAGAGTGTTGACAAGCAGCTGTCCACTCGAATTCTGCATCTTTGGACAGTAAAACAAATAGTGGAGCTACAAGTTTGCTAAAGTCTTGAATGAATCTCTTGTAATAGCCAGTATGTCCTAGGAAAATTCTAACATCTTTTTGTCTTTGAGGCATAGGGAGTGTTGAGACCATCAATTTTGTTGGGGTCCACTTGAATTCTTTCATTTGACACAAAATGTCCTAATACAATCCCTTATGTCATCATCATGAAACATTTTTCATGGCTCAGGGATAAGTTATGTTCTTGAAAAAAATTTAGCACCTTCTCTAGATTTCCAAGTGCTTCATCATATACATTCCCATGAGTAGTGAAATCATCCATGTAAACTTCCAAGGAATCATGTGAAAAGTATGAGAATATCTCAGTACTGCCCTCTGGAAGGTGGTTGGTACATTACACAACCCAAATGGCAGGACAAAATAAGCATATGTGCCCCAAGGGCATGTGAAAGTTTTCTTGTCTTGATCTTTTGGGGCAATCTTTATTTGGTTGTAGCCACTAAATCCATCTAGAAAGGAAAAGTACTTCTTTCCTGTTAATGAATCAAGTATTTGGTTAATGAAAGGGAGTGGAAAGTGGACCTTTCTAGTTACAGCATTTAGTTCTTGGTATTCTACACACAATCTCCTCTTTCCTCCTTTCTTTGGAACAATTACTAGAGGTGACACCCATTTACTTTTAGAGATAAGATAGATAAAGCAGGCATCAAGAAATTTTTGTAATTTTGATTTAATTGTCTTTGAATGCAGGGTTCATTCTCCTTTGGGGTTGCCTTATGGGTTTAAAACCATCATTGATATAAATCCTTTGCATGCACAAGTCAGGGTCTATCCCCTTCATGTCATGGTAATCCCATGCAAAGGTTGTTGTGTGTGCTTGCAGTGTGATGTCACTTTTCTCCAATAGTTATTTTAAGTAATAACAATAGATTTAATATAATAAATATTAGAGTTAAGATAATTATGTAATGTTATCAAAATAAATGTGAATAATCAATGTAAACTATAAACATGTGACAATTAAATAATTAACACAATAAATGTAATAACACCTCCACAAAATAATCATATTAACACCAAAATCATATAGACAATGTTCCTACTATTATCAAATCAATGGTTCTCAATACTTTTTGAAAGTCACAAAAAGGTTGCTATCTAATACTCAGAGGAATGGTTATAGGTCTAGGTTTCTTCTAGCATAAAAACCCCCAGGGGAAATCGATTCTTACACAGAACCCAACCTACTTTCACAGCATAAACACAACCCTAGCTAGGACACTCTCGGGTGCACACTATACCCTGAGTTGGGCACACACAGTGTGCCCCTTCTTCAAACGTTTCAATGCCCACCCATGACCCTAACCTTCACTCCTTTGTGCCATTTTAGTTCCTCTTTCCTTTTTCTCTTCTCTCCTTGAATGTTCTCCCCCTTTCCAAGTCTCACATAAATGCTTTATATATGCTTTAAGGGGTGGGTTCCAAACCATCACACCCTTTCCCAAAAGTTTCATTTTATTAATTATTTAAATAAATAATTATACTTCCCCTTTTTAAAGAGTGTTTATACATATTCTTTATTAATCTCTCTTTTAACCAAAGGATCATAATATCTTTTTATTTTCCATCTCCCTTTTAATTCTAAAGGGTTATTTCATAGATTTCTCTCCTTTTGGGGAAAAAGTCACAAACAATTCTCCCACTGTAAATTAATTGTTTTCCTCAATAGCATGTGATACATTTGCATCACAACTCAAAAACACATAATCAATAATTAAATAAATTGATATTGAATACAATCATTCTTCATATATATATATATATATATATAACAATTATCCCACTGTAAATTAATTGGTGTCCTCAATAGCATGTGAAACATTTGCATCACAACTCAAAAACACATAACCAATAATTAAAGAAATTGATATTGAATACAATCATTCTTCATATATATATATACATCCTTTTCTGTTGGATTTTGTTGATATGTGGTTGTCATTGATGTCAGCACTATTCACATTAATGTCATTTGAGGTTGTATATGTCGAGGATATTGAGAAAATTTTAATAAAGAAAGTTACAGGTTGTCAGTGTTGGCCAACTCAATATGTTGATGATCAGAGATTATGGACTAAAGGGTTTGTTTTCGAGTATATCTAGTTTATCCAAGTTAAGTTTCAGAGATCCATGTGAAGATTTGATCGAGTTATGAGTATCTATGTTCTGACAGTTTTTTTGTTGCTTCAGTTGGTGTTCCTGAAAAAAGTTGATGTGATTCTGGTAACGTGAAGTGTTGCGGATGCTTCTTTGGTGATCCATGATGCTTTTGGATGTTTCTAGATCATGCTCTATGTTTTTTGCATGTCTGCATTGATCGATGTGTTCGTGAATGGATATTTTCTCTTGCGTGTTCATGTTTTTCATGTTCTTGGCCGACTAGGTGATTGTAGCATGTTGTGGATCTTCGAGGAATAATTTTTGAAGGTGTTTCATATTCGAGGATATTATTTTGGGTCCTCACTATGTTGTGGCTGATGGTGGTTGATTCACATTGATAATTATTTATGTTTTGGGCTAACAGTTTGTATTCATTTTTATATTTTATTGAAGTCGACATGTAGATGATGTTATTCTTGGTTGTGGATATATATGAGCGATTGTTTTATCATTTGAAGAAGTGTGTGAGTGAAGTGTCAAGCGAATTGTGTGAGTCCTATGTGCGAATAATTTTCTAATCATTCAAAGGCAAAAGTTAAGTGTGTGAAGAGTGAGCAAATTTCCTGTGCTTAACTGAAACTATAATCAGGCATGAGCAGATGCTATTTTCTTAGTTTAATCTTGTGGATGTAATCCAAATATTTCTGTAAGATAGTGTGTCTTCCTTGGGAAGTAAGCCTTGTTGTAATTGAGTAGTGAGCTCTAGGAAATGCGCCTGAATGCATGTGCATTCCTCATTTATTCTCTTATACTTTAAATAGGGTATAATCTTGTGGACTAACCTCCACTGTGGTTTTTCCCCTAACAGGGTTTCCACATAAAAATCTTGATGTTATGTGTGTTTCTGATGTGTTGATGATTTATGCTTTCATGGTTGTTAATAAATCTAAGAATAAGGTTAATAAGTTTAATAAGTTTGAATTTCTGAGACAACTGATTCACCCCCCCTCTCAGTTGTCTGCCCTTGTGTTGCCAACAATTGGTATCAGAGCAGGTTCCTTTGAAGAAGTTTAATAGCTTGAGGTGATCTAGGGTGGTGACATATAAGAAGGATAGTCCAAGATTTGATGGAACAAATTATTCTCTATGGAAGATCAAATGGAGTTTCATCTGAGATGCATTGGTGAATCCTACTGGAACATTACAAAGAATAGGTATGTCATCCCACATAATGCTCCTTCTACTTCTGCTGAGATCAAAGATGTTGAGTACAATATCAGGGCTAAGGAAGCATTGTTGAGTGCTCTAACTGATTTTGAGATGACTAATGTAATGGATTTGAAGACTGCTTATGAGATCTGGAAAAAGTTGGAAAATTTGTATGAAGGTGATGCTCATGTGAAGATTGCTAAGTTGTAAAGTCTGAAAGGGAAATATGAAACATTGAAAATGGGTGAAGATGAGAACAATACTAATTTCATGCAGAGAGTGAATGAACTTGTGTGTAATATCAGATGTGTTAGTGGAACATTAGAAGAATCAAAGATTGTTGCTAAAGTGCTTAGATCCTTTCCTACTACATACAAACACAAAGTTGTTGCTATTGAGGAGATCTGAACTATGACAAATGTAACTAGAGACATGTTGATTGGTAAGCTTGTTGCTTTTGAGTTAAGTGAGTTTGGTGATGCTCTTCCCAAGATAGAATCTTCATTCAAAGCTACTACCTCCTAAAAAGATAAGCAGAGATATGATCTAGGTGAAAGTTCTTCTAGAAAGGTGTTCAAGCATGAGGAAGAAATGGGAGAAATTGAAGAAAAGAGAGAAAGCTAGATGAGCTTGAAGCACTTCTTGTCAAGAGAGTACCTAGAGGAGAAGGTAAGTATAAAGGGAAATTGCTTCTTAAATGTTTTTCATGCAATAAGATAGGTCATTTTTCCTCAAGATATCCAGAAAGAGTTCCTAAGCAAAGACCTAACAAGCCTAGATTCCAAAGAAAGTGTTATTATGTTGTTGATGAAGGTGTGACAGATGATGAATCTGATAAAGGGAATGCAAGTGAAGATGAATGGGTATTTATTGCTATCAAAGAAAATGATCCAGTACCTACTGAATCTACTAGTTGCATGAATGTTGAGAAAGCTCTGGCAGCCAGAATTGAGGAAAAGGATGAATGGGTGATTAGCAGTAGTTGCTCGCATCACATGACAGGTGATAAAAGTAAATTTGTGAGTCTTGAAAAGTATGGTGGTGGTGGTGTCAAATTTGGTGATGATAAAGCTAGTGTAATCTGTGGCAGAGGATCCATTTCTCTTGATGGTAAGAATAATACTGATGATGTTCTATATGTTGAAGGTTTGAAGCATAATCTTTTAAGTGTTCGATAGATGGTTGATAAAGGATACAATCTTCAATTCAAGAATGGAAAGTGTAGATAATTGGGGAGTTCAAGAAATGTGATTGCATCAAGTACAAAAAAAAGGTAATATCTTTCACTTGAATGCTTCTAATATAAGTTGTCTGATTGCTCAAGTTGATGAAAGTTGGTTGTGGCATAGGAGATTGTGTCATGCAATCTTTGACAATATACTCAGGTTGTGAGATATCTTCCTAAGTTGGTAAATCCTACTAATACCATATGCAAGGAATGTCAGTTAGGGAAGCAAACTAGAGTTTCGTTTCAGAGCAACCCACATTGTTCAAATGAAGTGTTGGAACTTGTGCATACTGATCTGTGTAGTCTTTCTAGAGTCAGAAGTTTACAAGGAGACAATTATTTCATGTTACTCATTGATGATTATTCTAGATTGATGTGGGTTGCTTTCTAAAGAGAAAAATTTGAAGTTCTAGAGAAATTCAAGATTTTTAAGGCTAAAGTTGAGACAGAGACAGATTTGAAGATTAAATGTCTAAGATTAGATAAAGGTGGTGAATTCATTTCTAGTGAGTTTAACTCTTTTTGTGAAGAACATGGGATAAAGAGACAATTATTTGCCCCGCGTACCCCTCAGAAAAATGTAGTTGTGGAAAGAAAGAACAAGACAGTTCTAGATACTGCTAGGACTATGATACTGGAAGGAAATGTCCCTCATATCTACTGGAGAGAAGTTGTGAGTATTATTTTTTACACTCTCAATCGGGTGCATATCAAAGGTGATACCAGTAAGACCCCTTATGAACTATGGTTTGGTCATAATCCTATTGTTAGATACTTCAAAAAAATTGGGAGTAAATGCTATATCAAAAGAGATGAAGATATAGGAAAGTTTGATGCTAGAAGTGATGAAGGTATCTTTCTTGGTTATTCTACTAAAAGTAAAGCCTACCGGTGCTTCTATAAGAGATTGAGGAAAGTAGTTGAAAGTGTTAATGTCAAGGTTGATGAAGACACAGTTAGACCCTCCAGAACCTGTGGATATGATTCAGATGATCAAAAATTTAGTTCAGTTCAAACTTAGAATCAAGTGTAGATAATTTTGGTGAATCAAGAAATCCAAGAAGAAGGAACTAGTGAAAGTGTTGAAGTGAGAACACAAGAACTTGAAGTTCAAGAAAATCCTAAGACTCCAAGGTATGTAAGATTGAATCATTCAGAAGATCAGATTATAGGTGATAAGAACAAAGGTGTTCAAACTAGGAGAAGAATTGCAGAAGAATACTGTTTGATTTCAAAGACTGGGCCTAATAGTGTCAATGAAGCATGCAAAGATGAACATTGGATGGAAGCAATGAAAGAAGAGCTACATCAAATTGAGAAGAATGATACATGGATTCTTGTTCCTAGACCTAAGGACAAAAATGTAATTGGAACTAAATGGGTCTTTCGAAACAAACTAAATGAGCAAGGTGAAGTTGTTAGAAACAAAGCAAGACTGGTATGTAAAAGATATTCAGAGATGGAAGGAATTGACTTTGAAGAAATGTTTTCCCCTGCTATTAGGATTGAAGTTGTGAGATTATTTCTTGCTTATGATGCTTACAAAAGCTTCAAGGTTTATCATATGGATGTCAAGTCAGCTTTTCTAAATGGTGAACTGGAAGAAGTGTATATTGAGCAACTTGATGGATTTCAATTGATTGATCGGGGAGATATGGTTTTTCGGCTGAAGAAAGCATTAGATGGTCTTAAGCAAGCCCCAAGAGCATGGTATACTAGATTGGATAAGTATTTATTGAAACTTGGACTTAATAAAGGTACTATTGACTGTAATTTATATTTCAAGATTGATCATGATAAAGATTTGATTGGTTAAGTCTTTGTTGATGATATCATTTTTGGAGGAGATGATAGTTTGTGCATGAAGTTTTTTGATGACATGCAAAGTGAGTTTGAGATGTCCATGATTGGAGAAATGAAATTATTTTTGGAATTGAAAATTACTCAGCTAGACAAAGGGATCATTATATCTCAGTCCAAGTATGTGAAAGAATTGCTAAAGAAATTTGGTATGGAATATTCAAAGCCAATTGGTACACCTATGGTGACCGGATGTAAGTTGACTCAGAATGATGATTCTCTGAAAGCAAACTAGACTAGATACAGATCCATGATTGGTGGATTACTTTATTTGACTCAAACTAGACTTGATATCATGAATGTTGTATGCATTGTTGCTAGATTTCAAGTTGATCCTAAGGAATCTTATGTGACTGTTGTGAAGAGGATTTTTAGATACTTGAAGGGAACCATTGATTTTGGCCTACGGTATCCTAAAGAAGATGACTTTACTTTGAGTGCCTTTACTGATGCTGATTGGGCAAGAGATGTGAATGACAGAAAGAGTACCAGTGGTGGTGCATTTTTCTTGGGAAAGAAATTGATTTCATGGTTAAGTAAAAAGAAAAATGTCATTTCCTTATCTACTGCAGAGGCAGAATACATTGTTGTTGCTAGCAATTATACTGAAGTATTGTGGATGAAGTAGATGTTGAAAGATATCAGAGTTGTGTATGATGAGCCTATTGCTATATTCTGTGATAATTCAAGTGCAATTAACATTTCTAAGAATCTGGAGATGCATACAAAAACCAAGCATATATCTATCAAGTTTCACTTTTTGAGAGAGAAGGCGAGTGAAAAGGAAGTCAGATTGGAGCATGTGCCTACTAAGGAACAAATTGCAAACATCTTTACTAAGCCTTTGCCTAAGGATACATTTTAGTATCTCAGAGGGAAGTTAGGGGTGATTACCCCTCCTAATCAGAACTAAGATGCATTGATTTGCATCATTCTGTGCATTTCATAGTCATATCTTGATCTGGATTGATGTTGTGGTGGCTGCTACTCATGGGGAGTAGTCAGATGTTTTGAAATGTGTTCAGAGCTTGTGTGAGAAAGATAATGTTTATCTTTGTCATTGATGTCAAATGGGGAGAAGATTCATGTGAAAAACTTTGTGGAGAGAAGAGTCATGTGAAAGAGTTGGGGAGAAGAGTCAAAATCTAAGGAGGAGAAAGTGCTAAGAGAAAGTTGGGTTGATGGTGTTTTTCACATCCTGTGTTTCCATCAATGCCAAAGGAGGAGATTGTTGGATGTTGTTGATATGTGGTTGTCATTGATGTCAACACTATTATTATTAATGTCATTTGAGGTTGTATATGTCAAGGATATTGAGAAAATTTTAATAAAGAAAGTTGCAGGTTGGCAGTGTTGGCCAGCTCAGTATGCTGATGATCAGAGGTTGTGGACTAAAGGGTTTGTTGTCGAGTATATCTATTTTATCTACGTTAAGTTTTAGAGATCCACGTGAATATTTGATCGAGTTATGAGTATCTATGTTTTGACATTTTTTTGTTGCTTCAGTTGGTATTCTTGAAAGAAGTTGAGGTGATTCTGGTAATGTGAAGTGTTGTGGATGCTTCTCTGGTCATTCATGATGTTTTTGGTGTTTCTAGATCGTGCTCTATCTTTATTGCACATCTGCATTGATCGATGTGTTAGCGAATGGAGATTTTCTCTTGCATGTTCATGTTTTTCATGATCTTGGCTGACTGGGTGAGTGTAGCGTTTTGTGGATCTTCAATGAATAATTTTTGAAGGTGTTTCATGTTCAAGGATATTATTTTGGGTCCTCACTATGTTGTGGCCGATGGTGGTTGATTCGCATTGATAATTATTTATGTTTTGGGCTGACAGTTTGTATTCATTTTTATATTTTATTGAAGCCAACATGTAGATGATGCTATTCTTGGTTGCAGATATATATGAGCGATTGTATTATCATTTGAATAAGTGTGTGAGTGAAGTGTGAAGCGAATTGTGTGATTCCTATGTGTGAATAATGTTCTAATCATTCGAAGGAAGAAGTTAAGTGTGTGAAGAGTGAGCAGATTTTTTGTGCTTAATCGGAACTATAATCAAGCATGAGCAGATACTATTTTCTTAGTTTAATCTTGTGGATGTAATCCAAATATTTTTGTAATATAGTGTGTCTTCCTTGGGAAGTAAGCCTTGTTGTAATTGAGCAGTGAGCTATAGGCAGTGCGCCTGAATGCATGTGCATTCCTCATTTATTCTCTTATACTTTTAGCAGGGTATAATCTTGTGGACTAACCTCCATTGTGGTTTTTCCCCTGGTGATCCCACAATAGTGGTTTACAATTTTTGGCCAAAGTGGACACTGAAATTATTTTTTAAAACTAAATCTTCACATTCGGGCACCTATAGCAGCTAAACCATGAAGAATTTGAAGATTATGAAAACTAGAGTCTCATCACATTTTGTCTATAGATTCTAAAAATAGTTTTTTCAAAATTTTTGGAATTAGATTGCACTTCTTTTTCCATCTCCCACGAAAATTGGTTTTTTTCAAAAGACAACATTTTTAAAAAGTGACGCACACCGTATAACGCATAACTTTTTTTCCATGAAGGATAAAATTCTAATTCTTTCAAATTTAGATTTGTAACTCTAATATCTAGTGCTTCCACTTGGTTAGACAGCTTTTTATTGAATATTTTGTTCTTTAATCAAGTTTCAAAGTCAAACCAATTACAATTTAGACATAGCGCGACCGTATAATGCATAATTTTTTTTGTATATATCAAAATTCAAATTTTTTTTTTTGTTGGATCAAGGACTTCAATATCTGGTGCACTCATATTTTTCAAATTTTTTTTTTGATAATCTGCTATTTTTCCACATGTGCAGAACAGAGACCTTCATTTTTGATGAAAAACCTATGTTTAATAAAACTAAAAACAAATACATAATAAAACCAAAACATATTAAAATTATATTCATTGGATAGCTCATTCTAAGGACTACCTAATTCAAGTTGGTTTTGTGAAGATTCCTCCATTTTCATCCTCAACCCAGCTCTGAAGTGCCAAAATTCAGGTTTTTTTTGTGTCTCAGGGAGGGGATGAGGAATAAAGGGGGTTCGAATGAACCCCTAGGGGTTCGAGTGAACCCCTATGGGTTTGATCGAACCCCCCTTCTATAAGGGGTTTTGATGGATTTTTTGGTGGGAAAGTACTAGGAGGGTTCACCCGAACCTAGGTTCTAGCAAACCCCTAATGGGTTCGGTCAAACCAATAGGTTCGTGCGAACCCCTAAAATCAATTTTTTTGCCATGCATTCATTTTTTGTGAGTTTTCCTTCCTCACTTCAATTGTAAACCACTATTGTGGCTTCACCCTAGGGTTTCCACATAAAAATCTTGGTGTTATGTGTGTTTATGATGTGTTGATGATTTATGCTTTCATGGTTGTTAATCAGATCTGAGAATAAGGTTAATAAGTTTAATAAGTTTGAATTTTTGAGACAACTGATTCACACCCCCCTCTCAATTGTATGCCCTTGCGTTGCCAACATTTTCTTTTAATTCATAGATCTCTCTCTTTTATTGTTTCAAGAGAATTATTTCTATCAATCAAAATTATGACAAGAATTGTACATACATACGTACAAGAATTTTACAATTGAAGAAACTAAGGCTATTCTATATGTTTAATCACATATATTTCAATTTAATCAATTTTCTCTTATGTAACTCTTTCAAAAGTATTACAATGTGATCACACAATAATTACTATGCATAAACTTATAATCTATAACTTCAACATACATACCAAGATGATATTCATGCATTCTAGACTACATGAATATCCTCTTTTCATATATCAAAATCAATGTACAAATAGAATATTTGTCCTATAAAAAGTTATTGGGTTGATCAAGACCAATAACAATGTACAAATTAAAACAAAAGATGATACAAATAATCTTACAATTCATCTTAAATAACAATAGAATAATAGTAAATTATTACCACCTAGAGAGTACTTCATAAAGAAATACTAGTTTTAATCTTCCTTTAAGAGACTAGGTTAATTACATTTCAATTTAGTTCTAGGATGAATATTTGTTCAATTATGTTCTTGGATTAAGTTATGGCTATAATAATGAAGATACCTCAAATTGATAACCATGTTGTAACCCTCAAATAAAGTGGAATGTGACTTTTATTGGAGATCTCTTCACAACATTAAATAACTATTGGCACACAAGAAGAGGAAATATTATGTCATTCCATAAACATGTCCCCAGGTTTGGACACTTATTGATATACAATATGATTAGGTTGCGTCTATAAAAAATAATTAATATAAATTTATAACTTAAATTTTCTTAGAGGTTGTCTCTCACCCTGTAAAAATCAACATTTCCCTATGTATCATCCTAAGAAAATTTATGTTGGGCATTGATAAAGCATTATTTCATTCTAGCCAATGCACTTAAAAAACACAACATGTTCAAGGTTTAAGATGTATAAATAGCATGCCCCTATGGCTTTATATCATATTATTCTCAACAATTCATATTGGAGATCTCTTCACAACATTAAATAACTATTGGTACACAAGAAGAGAATATATTATGTCATTCAATAAATATGCCCCTAGGTTTGGACACCTATTGATATACGATATTATTAGATTGTGTATAAAAATAATAATCAGTATAAATTTATAATTTAAATTTTCTTAGAGGTTGTCTCTCCCCCTATAAAACTCAACATGTCCCTATGTCTCATACTAAAAAAATTTATGTTGGGAATTGATAAAGCATTATTTCATTCTAGCTAATGCACTTAAAAACACAATATTTTCAAGGTTTAAGATGTAGAAATAACATGCCCCTGTGGCTTTATATCCTATTATTCTCAACAATCCATATTGGAGATAGATCTTCAAAACATTAAATGACTATTGGTACACAAGAAGAGGGAATATTATGTCATTCCATAAATATGTCCCTAGGCTTGGACACCTATTGATATACGATATTATTAGATTGTGTATAAAAAAATAAACAGTATAAATTTATAATTTAAATTTTCTTAGAGGTTGTCTCCCCCCTATAAAACTTGACATGTCCCTATGTCTTGTCCTAAGAAAATTTATGTTGGGCATCGATAAAGCATTATTTCATTCTAGCCAATGCACTTAAAAAACACAATATTTTCAAGGTTTAAGATGTAGAAATAGCATGCCCCTATGGCTTTATATCCTATTATTCTCAACAATTCATTCCAAACTTATTGTCACTTCTCTAAATTTAAAATATAAATCCAAGGACCTATGGGTTATGGGCCCACAATGTAACTTACATTAAACAAATATAGATGTTGATTTTGTACAAACATAATAAGTATAGTAAAGTCACTCAAAATAAATAGAAGAATAATTGAAATATCCTCCTAATTGTCAACCTAAAAAAATACTAATACACTAAGTCTTATTTTAAAGGCAACTTAAAATAAGAGGGTGCTACCGAAATAGAAATATGAAATTAATACCACTAAAGTGATCATCTCTTATTTGAACTCTTGTGATAGGCAAATAAATGTTCCAAAAGCTTCATGAATCATCCAAAACTATTTTCAAATTTGATATTTAAGGTTCTATGATTCAAAGTTAGGCTTTTTATGATATTTAAAAAAAATCTATAATAATTAAACTAGAAATATGAATGAAACCTTTGAAGAACTTCCTAATAATGATTGTATCATAATGAATTACTAAATAGGATGTTTTAATGGCTAGCGAACAACCATAGACAAAATCCCAATAGATGCTATACATAAATTGTTTAAACAAAGATAAAGGCTTACTCTTACAAAGTTTACTTCTCCTATAATCCAAGGTTAAACTAATTGGTCCCAAGTTGAGTTGTACAATTATGATTTATAAGCAAGAATGGTTAACTCCAACCTCTAATTTATTTACTATTTATATTATGTGATGCCAACTTAACAACTAGATATTATGGTTAAAATTATTTATGCTATTAACAACATATATTTTAAATTTACTCTCAAGGGAGGGTATGATTTGATTTTCATATAATACAAGTACACAAATTACTCACATAAACCTAATTCTACAAAATTAAAAAAAAATCATCTTATCAAGATGGGGTGAATTTGTACACAAGCAGGATAATAAGTTTGAACCTTGTTTCGTCTAGAAACCCAATGAACTATATTGCAATATATATGGTTTATCAAAACCTTTTACTAATTATTATGGTTGATGCTAACTTAGCAACATGATATGTGGTTACTGTCACCAAAAGGTTCAAAAGTTGAAGTACCCTACATGTTGAAAAAATGTACATATTTAACTTAATAATTAGTGAGTTATCCCTTCATCACTCTATCACGAATTTGACTTAATAATTAGGATTATCCCAAAGGTTTATGTAGAGTCCCTAAGTCACCCAGTGTTGAAGTTTAGTTTGGATTTATGTTTTCTAATTTTATATTAGATCCGTAGTAATAAAAATATTCCAATATGTATCCAAATGCTCGATTGAAATTTGGATGCATTATTTCATCAATTTCTAGCATAGTTTGTCTAGAGGTCACCCAATTATCTTAAGTTAAATTGTATCAACTTTTTCTTCTTAAAATATTGACCTAGATCTTCTAAGACTGATCATATATTGTATTGGATTATATTTATGTTGGATTTTCTTATTTCTCCATGTAGTTTGAATTTTCTTTCTACTTTCAATACCTTTGGAAGACAAGGTGATTTTAATTAAATAGGGTAAACAAAAAGGATATGTGGACATAGATATGAATTTTCATTGAAAAAGGGCTCTGGTTGTGTCAATGAATGTAATATTTCAGTGTCTGAATATGAATGAAGTAATAAAAGCTACCTTGCACATGAGAATACATATGAGTGTGTTGTTGCAAAATAAAATGCATATAAAGAGACATTAGTACAGTTAGTGATTCAAGCTATTTTCAAATATTAAGATAGACTTTTTATAAATGATAAAGTAGAAACTTATTCATAAAAATATTAAGAAATACATTATGATAAAAAAAATATATATTATATGTGAGATGGGGTTAGAAATCAAATAGCATAGATAAAGTGACAGCCAACACTTCTAAGCTATTAACCTCATCCAACAAGAGAAAACAAATAATAGAGAGAATCAAAAATACAAAACATAAAAGAAATCACTCCCCATTATGGTTGATTCTTTCTATTGCTCTCCTTCTTCTTGTTATGCAACTTTGCCCTCAGATATGTTGAAACACTTGTACAAAACCTGCAAATGGTAGCAAGAAAGTTGGAGATAATTAGTTGTTAAGCTGAAAATGGAGAAGGAAGGTTGCTTTTATAGACAACCTTTCGAATGGACGGTTGAAATTAATCTTCTAGAAAGATTCCAAGATCAATGGATGAGAATGCATGAGAGAGATGTTACGAAATGGATGGTTGAGATTAAGTCTTAGAAAAAATGCCAAGATCAATGGTCCAGAATTGATGCACCAAGAATATGCCATGCATGGAAAAGCTATGACGCCGATGGCTATGATGCCTGACAACTATGACAGACATGCAAGACATGCAGGCTATGACAGAAATGAATGTTGTGACAGGGGATTATGACAGAGCATCTTTGACTAGGTGGAGGTGCATAAATTATTTATTTTAAATTATTTATTCAAAAATGGAGAAAATTGACAAGTGGAAAATAAATTATTTATTTAGAGAAAATGAAAAAATGAGCATTTAATTAAATTTATCAATTTAATTAAATGGAGAGATGAAAATTAGACTTGGATAATTAATTTGAATTATTTATCCAAAAGAGAGGAATGAAACACAATTAAATAATTTTGACAATTATTTAATTATAGAAGAATAAAAGGTCAAATAAAAAAATGATTTATTCAATTATTGAAGAAAGGGATATATTAGTGACGCAATTAAATAATTTTAATTGATCAGGATAAAATAAAGATTAGAAAGTGAATTAATTAAATAATTATTAAAAATTATTTAATTAATAGAGGAATATGATCAAACATAATTGAATAACTAAAATTATTCAATTATCGAAGGACGAG